>JAOPSE010000027.1:10571250-10652080 GCA_029449295.1 Zea luxurians | reverse complement strand
TTTGGGCATCAATAATCTTTTGCAGAAGAACTGACTCAAGCTTCAATTGGGTCAAGTTCCACATTGTATCATTCCCAGGTTTAACTTTTCTATTTCTTGACAAAGTGTGGTGTTAGAGGTCCCCACTGTAAGACAATGGCAGGAAGCCTTGCGACTCAGGACATCTGCCACCACATTGGCTTTTCCTGGGTGATAGTGAATTTCTAAATCATAATCCTTAATCAGCTCAAGCCATCTCCTCTGCCTCATGTTTAGTTCTGACTGGGTAAAAATATACTTCAGACTTTTATGATCTGTATACAAGTGGCAGGTATTTCCCAGCAGATAATGACGCCATATCTTGAGGGCATGAATAACTACAGCTAACTCCAAGTCATGAGTTGGATAATGCTCCTCATGCCGGCCTAGCTGTCTTGAAGCATAAGCGATGACTCAGCCCTCTTGCATTAAGACGCACCCGAGCCCACTGCCTGATGCGTCACAATACACATCAAAAGTCTTATAAATGTCCAGTTGAGCCAATACCAGAGCAGTGGTCAATAATATCTTCAGCTGCTCGAAGGCTTCATTGCATTTTGAGGACCAGTCAAATTTTGTATCATTCTTTAATAAACTTGTGATTGGTTTCACAATCTTGGAGAAATCCAGAATAATCTGCGGTAATAGCCAGCCAGCCCAAGGAAACTTCGGACTTGATGTACAGTGGTTGGTGGTTTCCACTCCAGAATATCCTTGACCTTGCTGGGGTCAACCACAATCCCATTTGCAGACAATACATGTCCCAAAAATTGGATTTCCTCCAACCAAAACGCGCATTTACTAAATTTAGCATATAATTAGTGTTCCCTTAAGCGCGTTAAGACGATCCATAAATGTTTAGCATGCTCCTCTTCATCCTTGGAATAGATCAAGATATCATCAATGAAGACCACCACAAATTTATCCAGCTCGGGCATAAACACCGAGTTCATTAGATATGTGAAGTGGGCAGGAGCATTTGTCAATCCGAAGGACATAACCAAATATTCAAATAATCCATATCGTGTAGTAAATGCAGTCTTGGGTATATCTTCGGGTCGAATACGGATCTGATGATAGCCCAACCTGAGGTCAATCTTGGAGAATACCCGTGCTCCAGTAAGTTGATCGAACAAGATATCGATCCGTGGAAGGGTACTTGTTCTTGATAGTGACCTCATTAAGGGGTCTGTAGTCCACGCACATTCGAAGTGTTTGATCCTTCTTCTTGACAAAGATTGCGGGACATCCCTAAGGTGATGAACTGGCCTGAATGAATCCCTTCTCAAGCAAGTCTTGTAATTGCGTCTTGAGCTCCGCCAATTCGTTTGGTGGCATTCGGTACGACCTTCTAGAAATAGGAGACGTACCGGGCTTTAGTTCAATCACAAACTCTACATCCCGCTCTAGAGGTAATCCAGGCAGGTCTCCAAGAAAGACATCCAGAAATTCACATACTACCGGAATATCCTGGATTTCTATAGGGATGGTTTGGGTGGGATAGCTATAGGGATGGATAAGAGAACCTCTTCATGGCCATGGCTCAACTTGATAGTCCTTAAGTCATTATTGAGGATAACTTTATGCTGGACTAACCAAATCATACCTAGAATGACATCTATGTCTTGGCCTTTTAAGACAATCATGTTGGTGGGAAAATCCCATTCAGCTAATGTTACTTTCACATGGAAGGCTACTTCCTTAGTAAATATTTGTCCCCCGGGTGAATGGATAATAAACCCTTCCCTTGATTCAGTGCAATGAATACAATGCTTTTCCACAAATTTCTTGCTTATGAATGTATGTGAAGCACCGGAATCAAAAAGAATAACTGTGGGGTGATTGGCCACAAGAAACATACCCATCATTACCGCTCTCCTTCCGGTGTAGTGGCCACTTGAGTATAATAGATTCGTCCTGTCTTCTTGATACTTTTGCCCGTTGAATTATTAGCTGTTTTCCTTTGCATTGAGTGGAGCTCCCAGAGTTTTGCTAAGTGTTGAATTTATTCTGCTTCGGGTATGGGCAGTCCTTTATAAAATGATTAGACTTCCCACAGTTGAAGCAGCCAGTTAAAGAACTAGGGAGGGCACGGAAACGAGCACCAAGGGCACTCGGATGATTTGTAGAAGTGGGGGTAGTGGTAGGACAAATGAAAACAGGCTATTTAAATGGATAGGAGGGTGGACGAGGCGAAGAATGGTTCTGACTAAAAGGTCGGATTACCAACCTTGTTCGCTTCTCAGGTCCCTGATTAGACTTGTCACCAACAAATCCCTTGGACTTCCCATAGCCTGTATTCTTGGCTTCTACGACCAATGCCGTACTGACGGCTCTGTTGTAAGTAAGGTCCAGGAAAGTAGCCATTTTCCTCTAGAGCCTATCGTTGAGTCCTCGCATGAAGCAATTCTTTTTCTTTAGATCAGTATTCACTTGGTTGATAGCGTACTGAGACAGATGGTTAAACTTATTGAGATACTGCATTACAGTATCTCCCCCTTGCCGTAATCGAATGAATTCCTCTTGTTTCATGTGAAGCACTTCTTCTGGAATATAGTGCTCACGAAATGCTATCTTGAACTCTTCCTAGGTGATTTGATGTCCAGTCGGTTGAATTGCTACAAAATTTGCCCACCATGTACTGGTAGGGCCTCTCAGTTGTTGGGCAATGAACAACGGCTTCTGTGTTTCTGTGCAACGGATTAATCCGAACTTCTGCTCTATTACCCTTATCCACTCATCACTTCAAGAGGGTCTTCAGCTTTAACAAAGAGTGGAGGACACGTTTCAGAGAAGTCCAGATATTAGGTTTCACGCGGTCCTTGGGGAGGAGCTCTTCTGTCATGCTGCTGGAATTGATTACCCGCACATCTCAGTAAAAAGCGGGGGTATTATCTGCAGTCGCATTGACCAAGGCAGCGATAGCCTCGGCTAGTGTTGGTGGTACTGGTGGCGGGTTAGGAGTACCTTCCTGACCACGGGAGGTTCCTGCACCATCGTGCGCGCGAGTCCGTGATGGCATCTGAGGCAAAGAACATTTGGGAAAAATATAACATGCCAACTGTTGGGGGGCCTTCGGCTTCCGAAGGTCCTCAAAAATATGATTTAACAGTGTTTCTGGAGTATAATGTGTGAACAGGTATCTTCGGACTCGAATCAGCACCACAGTGGGAGAAGAATACGAAGGATGATACAGCGCCGAAGCTGCGAGCAGGAAGCTTCAGCATGATAGCAGAAAAGGAAACCGACTTAAAGATGAAAATGCTATTTAGGCCTCGGTGGATTACTATAGATCACTACCAAATGTAAAGGGCATGGATGTAATTTTACATGGGCTGTGTCCCGTGCCTATAAATAGGTGAACAGTGCCCCCGTACTGTTCACTGCTGACTTGGCATTTACTTTTGCGTCACGCCTGTATTTTTAACCTTCTTCAAGCCGAAGGTACATTTGTAACTTGATATCATTTTATTTTTCCATATAATAATATAGAAAGGAGTTGGCAATGATACATAATTGTTTACGTTATCTTTCATATTTCATATGATTCCTTCTTCATTATTATACGTTGTATTGATGAAGGTCTGTCTTTCATAACCTTCGTCCGAAAATCATTATGTCCCAAGGGAAATAATGCTTCGGAGGACGAAGGTCTTTAACGTTTAACATTTTGTGTTGCCTTGTTCTTAACTTATAGCATTTGAGAACAAGTCTCCAACATTGGCGCCCACCTCCGGTGAACTCACTTCCACTCTGAGTTTTGAACATCTTCGGCAACCATAAACCTTCGCTATGGCGCCGAAGAAAGCTTCAGCAACTGGGGCTGCAGTTCTACAACCGCTAGAACCCCAATCAGGAGACTCTCTCTCTTCGGGAGGCCCGAAGCCAGAAGAGGAAGGCTGTCAGCCCGACACCGCAAGAGGAGCTAGACCAAGAAATTAGAGACATGGAGATGCTTCATCAACAGGTGCAGAGGAAGAAGGAAAAGATGGCCAGGCTGGCAGAACTGCAAAGGCAGATAGACGAAGCCTCTGAAGAAGTTCGTCATCTTACTCAGGATGAGCAGAACCGAAGGCCTCAGCACAAGGATCTTCATCAGGAGGGTTTCTTCAATGAAGATGACTGGTATGAGAATTTCCACCATGGAAATTTTGCTTTTGATGATGCTTCTCCTCTGTCCGCTGAGCTGCAGGCTACACCTTGCCTTCATCCTACAAGCCGCCCCAGCTTCCCATGTTCGACGGCCATTCAGACCCGAAGCAGTTTTTGATGAGCTACGAAGCAACAGTATCTTCGTATGGTGGCAATACTGCAGTCATGGCAAAATCTTTTGTTATGGCTATCAGGAGTGTTGCTCAAAACCTGGTATTCCTCCCTTCGACCAGGAACGATCACTTCATGGCAAAAGCTGAAGGACATGTTGTTAACCAGCTTCCAGGGGTTTCAGACGAAGCCGGTCACTGCTCAAGCTCTATCCAGTGCACCCAGGATCACGAAGAATACCTTCAGGCGTATGTCCGGAGGTTCTTACGTTTGAGGGCACATGCGCCAACTGTGCCCAACGAAATTGTAATTGAGGCCATGATCAAGGGACTTCGCCAGGACCTTCAGCTCAGTACTTTGCTAGGAACCTCCTCAAACTTTGGAGAAGCTGCTCCAGAAGATGGAACGAGTATATTCGGGCCGACAATGATTTTCGCCAAAGAAGGGAGGAAGCTTTCAGGTTTTCCGAAATGACCAGGGGCTTTGGAGGAAGATTTTATCCGAGGCATGTCAGGTCAATTCACAACTCTACTCAAAATGATGATAAGGGAGTCAGCAGCAAAGGCCATAGTCTCTTCACAAGCTTCGGGGCAACAGCAAAGCTTCTTCCGGCCGCCAGCTCCAAGAGGCAGAGGCGCCAGGGGCTTCGCGGAAGATTTGGAGATCAACCAAGGAGAACATTTTGCTTGTTCTGTGGTGAAAACAAAGGCCATACCACCAGGATGTGCCATGTTACCATCCAGAAGCAAAAGGAGATAGCCGAAGCTGCAGCACACAGGGTCAGCCGAAGCAGATTATGCACACTGCTTCGTATCATTCGCCTTACATCCCAGAATATGTAGGCAATCACCCTGCAGTTTCTGTTGCTTCGGCGAGTCAACCTCAAGCTTCCTGGCAACAGCCTCCGCCTCCACCACCGCTGCAACAAGGCCAGCAGCCAGAAGGGGGCCAATATGCTCAACATCAAAGGGACTTCAGAGAAACAGTCCGAAGCTCGCACAGTCAATAGCACTGTGCCAGAGTCGAAGCACATTTATTGACAAATATCCTACCTTGAAAGTAGTCTTTTCCATTCAGTTTATTTTCCTGTGTAATAAAGGACACTTTTTAAATCTCATGTAATAGTTTTGTTGCCAGCCGCAAGGAAAATAGGTCTTCTCCATAGGCTTAAGTTATTGAAGCTTAAAGATTTGCGATAGCAAGGAGGACCTTCGAATTATCAAAAATTTATTTTAAAAGGCACGACATGAATTCTTCGAAGCAACAAAAAGTCGTTCTAAGGTAGAGTAAGTTTGCTGAAGTTACAAAAAGCCGTTCCAAAGGGAACGCAGTGTAAGTTTTCTGCTCAGAAGTCGTTCCAAAGGGAATGCAGAGCTTACAGCGAAAAATAAACGCTGATACCGCCTAAGTAAAAGGCGAAGCGCGAAAAGTCAACGCGAATACCGCCGAAAGTAAAAGGCGAAGAAGCTCCTAAGGGAGGCTTACAGCGAAAAGTCAACGTTGATGTCCGCTGAAGTAAAAGGCGAAGAAGCTCCTAAGGGAGGCTTACAGCGAAAAGTCAACGCTGATTTAAAAAGATTGTGTTTTATTGCAGGGATGTGCGTGTATCTTCGGAATAAATACCATTTTACATAGCATAACATCATCACATCATTTCGCATAGCATAAGCATCATACATCATGCTGCATATGGCACAAGAAAGGGGCACAATATCGATCTTCGGAAAAATGCTTTGAAAAAGGGAAAATTATGCAAAGTCCACAAGGAGATACAATATTGATCTTCGGGAGTGTAGCTTCGGAAAATATTTTCACGAAGCTTGGAAATTCTTCATCAGAGCACTATGGATATCGTTGTGATAAATGAAAATTCTTCTTCACGAAGCATGAAAAGAAGGGAAGGTGTTTTTTCGTCAAAGACTCAAAACGGTATGTATGTAAAATTTCATGCATCGTAAAGAATTGAACCATAAAAAACAAGTATATTACATTCAGGATTACAAGATATTACACAGTATTACATTTCAGGTGTTTTTACAATAGCACCTAGTCTTCCCTAAGTACTACTTCTGCAGCTTCGTTCAGGAGTTGACTGACAACTTGATCCATGATAGCTTCGGCCATCTTTTTGATCTCATCGTCATCTTTCGGGTGAGGGCCCGGAGGCGCTTTAGTAGGATCTGAGGGAGGACAGGATACGGGCTACATTGCTATTACAAATTACGAACGAAGTTTAAAATCAAAAATTACAACACAATAAAAACCATTAGTTAATACCTATTTGCCCTTCGGGCTCTGCGCTTTTCTCAACAGCCTCTGCTACTTTCTAGCTTCGTGGATGCCTTTTTCGCTTTTTTGGATAATTTCTCGAGCCATTTCTCGACCACCATTGTCCTAGATATCGGTGAGAAAATTTTCCACCGACCATACTAGCTTCAGCTGAAGGATCTTTTGCATCTTCGAAGGACAAGGTAGCTTCGGATTGCGCTAAATATTTATATGCTCGCAGCCCTTTCTCTCCAAAATGTGGCAATCCCCCCTGGCACCCGAAAAAAGCGCATATGTCTCCGCGGCTATTTAAAATTTCCTCAAAGGCCTCAGCTTCGTGATTAATCATTCAATGGGACCTTCGGGGTTGCCTCTTGTAAAGTTTTCTTCACTCGAGAATATGCCAACGCTGGCGAAGCTAGCTTTCATTTTCTTACACACTCCATAGATTTGTCATAGCATCTTTCTTGGACGAACGAAGCTCTTCAACAGTTCCTTCTAAATGATTTGCCCATTGGTCGCTAAGTTCTCGCTTTCGTTTCTTCAAGTATGCGTTCTTCTTTAGCCCGGGCTAGTTGCTTCCGAAGATCGTCAATCACGTGCTTTTGAGCCGCAGCTTGTGCTTTAGATGCAGCTTCATCCTCCTTTATTTTATCCACCAATGTAACTAGAAATTTTGTCCTTTTCCACGGCTTCGTTCCTTAGTTTGATAACCTCTGTTCGAAGGTTGTTGAAAGCAATTTCGTAGCTCTCGTCTTCGGCATTCTTTTGCGCTCTCAGCGCGTTGCTTAGTATTAAACCCCTATATGTAAAGGAGTTAGTATAAGAAATAAAACAATAGATTTCAAATCATAAAGTTTCAAAATTCGCAGATCTCGTACCTTCACGCTATTATACGCAATGCTGTCCGCAAGATCGTCCTTTGTCATCGCGCAGAGGCCAACCTCCAGCTTAGGAAACCCCATGCTTCGGGCCATTTCCCGGCAGACGAGTAATTCTTTGTTATCCGGGAGGCAGTATAGGAAATCTTCTTCATCTGTACCATTGAACACTAGTGCCCCCTTCGGATATTTCAATTCTTTGGCATAGTGATTAGGCTTCAAAAACTTCTTCTTCTAATAACTTTTTCCCCGAAGCGTGCCGAACAATATAATCAAGGACTTTGGAGGATGCTTCGGGGGCAACAGCACTGACTTCTTCAACAAGAATTGGCTCTGTCATTTTTTCTTCCTCGCTTTCCAAGGATTTTACCTTTGTGGGCTCTGAAGGCCCAGCCTCAGTCTTAGTTTGTTGCTTTGGAGTTTTAGTGTCAAAGATTTCAGTTTCCGCTTCGGAAAGTTTCAACAGTCTTCTTCGGAGTCGTGCTTGAAAGACTTAATTGTCTCCAGTACATCTAGCACATTGACCTTTCTTTTTCTTTTCGGGGTCACTGCTGGGCCTTTTTGGTTTTTATTGTCTCAACACTTGCTGAAGGACTTAAATTTCCAATTTTTTCGTTCCTTCAGTTCTCGGTTTTTCTGCTTTCTCTGCTGAGGGTGCTTCAGTTTTTCTTCGATCTTCGACACTGAAGTTGGTTTCTTTTTCGGTGGCCGAGAGGTTTCACCGGCGAATTCAGGTACTATAGCTGGTTCAATGTAGCGTGGCCGGTGTGTGAGAACCTTTACCCTTCGTCTCTTCGGCGTTGGCTCGCTGGGAGTGGCTGAAGCAGTTTCTTGTGCAGAAGTTGCGCTTTTCTTTTTTGGCCCCGCGCTGGATAGTGGTAGTCGAGGTACACGAACCCAATTGCGTCAAAAACTCGGTTCAGTCTTTTTCTTTTTCCGGCCTCCGAAGGCTGCTGACAATGCAGTATCTTCGGCCTTTGAATAAACCCCAAGTAGTTCATCACTTAAATTTTCAATGCTTTTTAGCCAGTCATCATCTGGCTCAACGAATTTATCTCCAAACTTGAAAGTATACTTCAGCCTAATAAGGCCACCTTCGTCAGCCTCCTTTATGGTCTCTTGCAACATTTCCCATTTTTCCGCAAGCGGCCATACTCTGAAGGCAATATGCTCTTGGACCAAATCCCTCGTTCCAATAAAAGAGCAAATAACTCCGAAGGCTCTCTGGCATTCTTCGGCAGCTTCATTCATTTCAACCTTGGGCTTCCGCAGGCCGAAGCGTTGCCAAATAGGGCGCATAATTATACCTTAATATCTTCCCGTGTTTTCAGGTCATTCTTCACATAAAACCATTCTGTCATCCAGTCGCCGGGCCATTTCTTCCGAAAGGTTGGCACAGGACAGCTTGAACCCAGTCCGAGCGACGAAGCTGTAGCAGCCGAAATTATTATGATACTGCTCCTTACCCCAGGGTTTTGTCTCGTATAACAATTCGTGTATGTTGCAGAAACTTTTCGCATCAGGTTCCAGACCTTGCTTCTCACGGCCCCACACGAAGATATTCATCCTTATGATTGCTTCGGGGGGTAAGTTGGTGAAGATAGATTTCAAATATTTTCAGCACCTCTACGACAAAGCTGCTCAGGGGAAATCGTAGTCCAGCTTTCAAAAAGCTTCAGAACACTACGACTTCATTTTCCTCAGGGGTCGGACAAGTCTTCTCTCCTTTGTCGGCCCTCACAACGGACAAGTCCCGAAAATATCTTCCCCTCATATTGATAAGATGATTTTCTTTGATACTTGATTTGCCGAAAAACCGCATGGCTTGGTCGCCAAGGGCGATCTTCGGAGTCTTCACCACCACTATCCACATCATAGCTGTCGCTGTCATCAGTATCATCAGATAAACCTTCTAAAATCTCTTTGGTGATCTTTTCTGTATTGGTCTTTCGACATTGCTTCAAGAAACCCCAGGGTTTTTCTCTTCAGAAAGACTTAGCTTCATCTCGGCAGCAGCCTTTTATCTTCGGACATCTTCGAAAATGCTAAAAACTGTTTTCAAAGTCGAAGCTTAAAAACTTAAAAAGCTAAGCAGTTGGTGCGCAAGAGCTAAAAAATTGAGTAAGCAAGAGCAGATGGCAAGAAAGCGTACCAATAAGTTCGTGGTATGCTCTTATTTATATGCCCAGTGCATTGAAAATTGGGAGACCCTACTTGTCAGTGAATGTTGCTATTCTAGCAAAGGGAAGGTGTTTTTTTGGACCTTCGGCTTAAGGCCTTCGTCCATGTCGCAATCTAAATTTATCATTCTAACAAATTAATATTGCGAGGGGCTACTGTTGGGGGCCTTCGGCTTCCGAAGGTCCTCAAAAATATGATTTAACAGTGTTTCTGGAGTATAATGTGTGAACAGGTATCTTCGGACTCGAATCAGCACCACAGTGGGAGAAGAATACGAAGGTTGATACAGCGCCGAAGCTGCGAGCAGGAAAGCTTCAGCATGATAGCAGAAAAGGAAACCGACTTAAAGATGAAAATGCTATTAGGCCTCGGTGGATTACTATAGAATCACTACCAAATGTAAAGGGCATGGATGTAATTTTACATGGGCTGTGTCCCGTGCCTATAAATAGGTGAACAGTGCCCCCGTACTGTTCACGCTGACTTGGCATTTACTTTTGCGTCACGCCTGTATTTTACCTTCTTTCAAGCTGAAGGTACATTTGTAACTTGATATCATTTTTATTTTTCCATAATAATAATTAGAAAGGAGTTGGCAATGATACATAATTGTTTACGTTATCCTTCATATTTCATATGATTTCCTTCTTCATTATTATACGTTGTATTGATGAAGGTCTGTCTTTCATAACCTTCGTCCGAAAATCATTATGTCCCAAGGGAAATAATGCTTCGGAGGACGAAGGTCTTTAACGTTTAACATTTTGTGTTGCCTTGTTCTTAACTTATTGCATTTGAGAACAAGTCTCCAACACCAACATATACCATCATATTACGTTACCAAATGTAATTATACAGACTCTAGCGTACAACCAGACTTTTAGTACTTATTTTACACAAGTACAATATCTAAACTATATTATTCTAGTTTCCATCGTCTTTTGTCGCTTCACTGTCTGCTGTAGGAGACCGCTCGTCAGCCAAATTCATAGAAGGAGAGGGCTTAAAAAGGTCCAATTCCCCACCAAGTCCTTCATTTGCTATTCTCGAGGGTCCAGCCTCCATTGCAAGCAGCGTCCACGGGCATGTCTGGGTGCAGTCGACCATACAGTACATGTACTTCCTCATGTAAAGTATTACAATATACTTGCAGGTTATCAAGGGCCGTGATGAGCTCATCCACACGAGCCCGAGCTTTTGCTTCATGATGCCAAGCAATCGAGCGCGAGTTAATGGCCCAATCAATGGCCGAGTCTCGTTCGGAGATCTCAAACCGCAAGCGGCCGACTCCGGCTATCAACTCAGCTATACGCTGACTATCCTGCTCCTGTGCCCTGTTCCGATGACGTAGCTCTGATCGTAGTTGATCCACCTTAGCTTCTAGATCTCCAATGGGGTCGTTGGAGCCACTACTGCTCCCTTCATGTCTTGGAGCCAACTGATGACGAGGCACACCAATAGGTCCAGTGGACTTGCGCGTGGTTTTCCTTGTACATGACATATCTCCATAGGGGGGAATTTATTAGTTTAATTTTTTTAAACGTGATGCATGCATAACCTAACCATTACGGAATCAACCTTCATTGATCCCACTTTCTACATATTGATCTCTATTACCTAGTCTTACAAGAGGAGAACTTTCAGAAAGCGGTAAGAATGAAAGAAAGTTTCTTAGATAAGGATTTGAAAATTCTTCTGAAATGCTTCATAATATCTGAAGAGATGGCCTTCGCTCCGATACCAGCTGTGACAGAACCTCCCAAGTTATTAAGCCCACCTACAGTTGTCCTTGTCCAACAGACCTTGGGCAACCCTGTAGATGCACATAATCACTCGACAAGTTCGGTATCTGTATCCTCAAATCCTCGCCCAAGAGCGCTTCACCCATCACGCAGATATTACATCACATCGGAGGAAAGAATAAGCAGAAGCGAATTACAATAACTTAATTTACATTCATTAAAATATAGAGAAAGAGTATTAAGGTTATTACAAAACTAGGGTATATGAGTGCATACAGTATTATTATTACAAACCCGGGAGGAAAAAAACCCCTCCCACACAAAAGTATATTGTTTTTCAAGTGGGAGGCCAACTTCCTCTCGCGACTTCACTGCTGTGGTTCTTCTTTGGGCACCACCTTAGAACAAAAACAACAAAAGTCTACTGTTTCCTCACCTACAACAACATGGGTTCGACAACCCTGAGTACGGAGTGTACTTTCACAAGTCTTACCCGTCAAAAGAAAAGACTCTCAAGGATATGCTGGCTTGAGGGAGTCAAGGTAAGGCTATTCAAGAATCAAAGACTTTGTTTTGCAGAAATGCTTACTAATAGTGGATCCTTAAAAATCTAGTTTTATTAGCAAGTTAAGTCATTACCTGTAGCTAGAGTTTTTTCTACCCTAGTTCAAGCACTTGGCCTATACTAGCCGTCTTTTATCACCCTTTTACTTTACTAGATTGCTACATGTAGGTCAGTGACCAAGACTTCATATCCGAGAAGTAACGGCGATCCGAATCAATTTATACCCAGCTGGGGATCTCCAATCACACGACATATGTAGCACTTAACCCTTGCATATGTCAACTCGCCATCGGGTTTCTTAAGACCAGACCGGGTTCACGCCAACCGAGAGCACAGATACATCACCGTCCAACCTCTTGCCACGGAGGGTACATGCTACTCTCGCCATCTCTCCACTCCCATTGCATGTTGGCCTTTCTGGTATTAGTTTGCCCGAGGCAAAGCTTACCCATGACGAGGCATGTGACCAGTTAAAAGGTCCTCAATCATCAAGCCTACATCGACACGGTCCTTAATCGACTCAGACGGAGACACTGCACCGAGACTTCCTTCTCGTGCAAGTCACCCGCCCGGTCTCAACTTTATCATTTAAACCCAAAAGCTTGGTACCTAACAGAGGTACATCTTATCCGATGTTGAACCCATCACGACCATGATGGATCCATCATCAAGTTTTTATTTTTGAAAACACCCCCTTCCCTTTGAAGCATCACCTTTAGTGTAAAACAAAACCTTTTGTTTTCTAAAGCAAGGCTAAGCATTAGAAATCCCTTTTATTAAAAGCAGGTAATCAAGGAATGGTAAAATAGTGCCAAGGAAGGAAATGCAACAATTGGCTTAACACCAAACTCCTATCACCTAATGCATCATTCAAGTGATAAAGAGTTTAAAATCACAAGGAAAGGTAAATGCACCGAGGCTCGCCTTGTGTTTTAGGGGAGTCGGGCTCTGTTCCACAAATATCAAAGTAAAAACAGTTCCCGGAAGGTGGGTTCTCTGTTGGTGGTGTAGTCTCTTTTTCTTCAACCACTATTTCTTCCTCGTTCTCTATAACCATAAACATGAATGCTCATGTGATGTAATGAAAATGCAATGATAATAAGGATATATCAAGTTATGTCTTGAATACAATTTTCCTTCACGGTGCAATGGTCGATGCTCTAGCTTCGCTGACACATACTTCTACCCTTGACGATCATTTCCCCTCGATCAATTGCAAAGTACTGGCGCAAGAGCTGCGTGGCTTTCACTGTGGCAGGTTTACCGGTGACGAACTAGCTATCTAGAGCTGCTTACTGCGACGTGGTGAAGCTTCAAGGCACGTGGCGCCCAATCGGCATGCGCCAATCTCCGGCGAACTTATCTAGACCGGCCGTAAGGCAAGGGGGTACGGCGGCCAGCCCGAGTCTCATCTGCGGCGAAGATCTTGTTACCTTGAAGTGTTATCCGGGCATCAGTTAGCATGAATCACCTCGGAGGCGTGAATCCGGGCGCGGGGGTCACCTGGTGGCAAGGTGCACTGCACCTGTGATCTCGTTCAGTTCACTGTACCATCAGAAACCCCATCAGGACACCTGACAGAGCGATTTGCAGTGCCCAAATCTCATATTTTCAGGTAATAACTTGCTAATCCATCTTTAGCAAAGTTGTTCTCCTATAATCCAGCTTTAATCTCGCTATAGCCACCATACTTCAATTCTCACTAAATCACACTCAAAATAGCCCTCAAACTTGATCCTAGTTCACTGTCAGCCCAATTTCAGAGCTGTTCTCGACTGACAGCCCAACTTCAAGCCTGTTTTTCTCCCACTTTCATGTAGCACAAGGACTTACTTAATAAAATTTGTTCTCCTTACATAGCTCTACAAGTTTGTTATATTGACCAAAAGCAAAATCTTCAAGAATTCTGAGATATGGGGTTCCAAAGTTGACTCCATTTAACTGAATTCAGACTTAGACATATGGGGTTCTCATGGGGTACTTTTTTGCAAATAAGTCCAAACTTCATCATTTGACTTAGAAATCCTCAAAAGTGAAGAGTACTTGATTTGTAATGTTCTAGCACTTGGATATTGGCACTTTGGTCCAAAAGTGCACAAAATTTACATTTACCCCCTAGGTTTTCAATTTAGGGTTTTCCAGGGTTCTTTTTAGGTTTTTGAGTTCTCTAGGGTTTTTGTACCCCTAAAGTCCATCAAATGTGATACCTTATGATCATTTCTTATGTCTTATGAGGTTTTAACTTATTTGGGCTTCACTTTCATCTATAATCCCTAATTTAGGGTCAGGTACGCTAAGGTTCATATTACACCAGGCCCAAACATCACAACTTCTTGGAAATTTTTACCTAGTGAATGCATTCTAGGTGTAACAGACATATGAAATGTCAATGCTCATGATGTTATGCTCAAGTTTTAGTAATTGTAACACCAGGGGTGTTACACTATGAATATGCAGTCATAATAGAAATACATCAAGTTGTATCTTGGATACAACTTTCATTCATGGTACATCTAAGTTACTAGGGTCGTCTAGGTTAACTCCTTAGTAGGGTTAGGTAGTTTCATTATGAGAAACTAGGGTTTTGGGGTTTTGGGATCAAATAATGTCCAAAACATGTCAAACTTCACCCAAGGATTCTAATTACCATACTAAGCTTACCTAAAAAGTTTTATGATTTTTGGAGTTATTAAGAAATTTATAAAATTCCAAAAGTCTAGATTTAGGCCTTTTTAAATACTAAATAATTCATGGTTGGGTCTAAAAATCTTGGAACTATTTTTATTAAATACTAGATGATTTTAGGAGTCTAGCAAAATTGGTCCCATAATTTTATCGTTTTTCTACTATTTTCTACACATTTCCTAATTTGTCAGCAAAAAGAAAAAGAGAAACAATGAATAGTGTTGGGCTCCATTTAGCCCAAATCGGCCCGTAGACGGAGAACCACACGCGCGCCTGCGCCCACGATGGTGGATTTGCTCAGAGGCCCCTGGCCATTTGAATAACCGGTAAAGAGTCCCTGAACACTATTCCAATGTCTCACTGACATTTACTCGGAGGCCCCCGCATTTCTATTTCTTCGCAGCGCCCGGTCCACAACGGTGGACGGCGACAAGCATACCTCCGGTGAGCCTGTACCGGCCAAGATACCCAATGACCGGTGCTCTAGCTTGGCTGACACCTAATTCCACCCCGGCGACCTTAATCCTTCAACCAATTGCACAAATCCTGGTCAGAATCTCTCTGTCCACGACGAAGGCAAAAACCAAGAACAATTTGACGTGTTCTTAGTGATCTAGGGCAGTCTGATTCAATTAAACGGGTCTACGAGTAGCAGGGGACTCAAGGGAGGCTAGAACATCAAGCAAAGAAGCTTTTACTGACCTGCAGAGGCCTGGCCACGACAAGGTGTTCACGGTGGCGCAGAAACCAGATTTGGGGAAAGTTTGGAATTCGTGAGCTATAGTGGCTAATCGAAGGCGAGGGCTGGTGCACTGGACACGTAACAACCTAACGAAGCTCACTGAGGCATCAATTTATAGAGAGCGATCACGAGTAGGATGAATTTGGGCAGAGGATAACTGTCGGTAAGAAAGGAGAGGAGTCACCGGAGGTCGCTCAACGTGGCATTTACTGGGCTAAGTCTCTGGCGACAGAGAGGCTATCTTCAGTGACGTACTGTGACGTGGTAACAAGGCTAGTAGCGTGGCAGACACTGATGAACGACGATCATCGTGGCGACGGCCGTGCGGCCACGTCGTGGCGCATGTGGGTACGACGACAGGCCGGCCATAGTGTCCCGACCACATCCACGGCGAGTTCTTTTCACTGGGAGTCGTTATTCGCGTGTTACTGGGCGCGAATCGCAATGCCGGCGTGAATCCGAGCATGGGGTTGCCGGCAGTGAGGTGCACTGCATCTAGGATCCTCTTTAGTTACTGTACCATGGGAAGCGTCTTCAGTGTGCCTGACAGAGCAAGTTTGGGCGTGAGTTACTCCAAAATTTGTGTGACAACATGATCATCCATCTGCATCAAAGTTGTTGAGCTATAATCTAGCTACAATTCGACTATAGGAACCTTGATAACTTACTTACTCTATCGAGCTTGAATCGAGCCCAAAGTTCATCAAAACTCATTGTCAGACCAATATCAGACTTCATTGGTGACTGATAGCCATACTTTGAGTCCATTTAACTCCAATTTTTGTACAGCACTAATGCCTTGTGGATTAAGCAAAGTTATGCTCCTATAGTAGCTCTACAAATTTGATGTGTTGACCTAGGGCAAAATCCTTATGAATTTGAAGATACAGGGCTCCAAAGTTGACCCCATTACACTGACTTTCAGAACTTAGTCACATAGGATTTCTTGTATCTTTTGCAAATAAGTCCAAACTTCATCACTCCACTTGAAATTCTCCAATGTAAAAGTTACTTGGTTTGTGATGTTTTATCACTTTGATATTTGTACTTTGGTCCAAGAGTGCCTAGAATTTACATTTACCTCCTAGGGTTCCAATTAGGGTTTTCTAGGGTTTCTTTTAGGGTTTTGAGTAGTTTAGGGGTTTTGTGCCACTAAGTGTTGGGGGCTTTCGTCCTACGAAGGTCCTCAAAAACATAATTTAACAATGTCTTCCAAGTATGGTTTATAGACAGGTATCTTCGGATTCAGGATTAAAATCATATACGATGAGAAGGGCATGACGTGACAAAGGTTGATGTTGCTCCGAAGCTTTGCGAAAGGGAGCTTTGGCTCAATCGCGGGAACAGGAACCGACTTAAAGGGGAAAAGGCTATCTAGTCCTCATAGAGTTGACTATTAGTTAACAATGAATGTAAAGGGCATGAATGTAATTTCTCACAGGCTGCGTCCTGTGCCTATAAATAGATGAACAGTTCCCCTGTACTGTTCACGCTGACTTGTATTCGCTCATGCGTCACGCTTGGACTTTTACCTTCTGTCAAGCCGAAGGTATAAATGTAATTCAATATTACTCTTGTTTATCTATGTTAATAAAAAAGAAGATATATTAATGATGTCATATGATTATTCATGTTGTCTTACATATTTCATATGCTTCTTCTTTCATCAATATACACTACGATGATGAAGGTATGTCTTTCGTGACCTTCGTCTGAGGATCATTATATCCTAAAGGAAATAATGGTTCGAAGGACGAAGGACATTAACATTTAACATTCTGTGTTGCCTTGTTCTTAATTCATAGCATTTGAGAACAAGTCCCCAACATTGGCGCCCACCTCCGGTGAACCCTTTTCGACCACCTTCGGCAAGCACTAACCTTCGTCATGCCGCCGAAGAAAGCTTCAGCACCAGGGACCGCTACACTATAGCCGCTGGACCCAAACCAAGAAACTCTTTCTCTTCGAGAGGCTCGAAGCCAGAAGAGGAAAGCCACCAGTCCAACACTGCAGGAGGAGTTGGACCAAGAGATCAGGGATATGGAGATCATCCATCAGCAAGTACAAAATAAGGAGAAGATGGCGCGACTAGCTGACCTTCAAAGGCAGATTGACGAAGCTACTGAAGAAGTGAGCGATCTCGCTCAAGACGAACAAAACTGAAGGCCCCAGCACAGGGAGCTTCGTCAGGAAGGCCTATTCAACGAAGATGGATGGTATGATGATTTTAATCATGATACCTTTACCTTTGATGATGCTTTGCCCTTGGCAGCAGAACTACAGGCTACTCCATGGCCCCCATCGTACAAGCCACCTCAGCTTCCCATGTACGATGGGCATTCAG
The DNA here is from genome assembly GCA_029449295.1 of Zea luxurians. Taxonomy (NCBI): domain Eukaryota; kingdom Viridiplantae; phylum Streptophyta; class Magnoliopsida; order Poales; family Poaceae; genus Zea; species Zea luxurians. The sequence goes on along the minus strand of JAOPSE010000027.1, from coordinate 10,634,391 downwards.
ATCCAAAGCAGTTTCTCATGAGCTACGAAGCAACTATATCTTCGTATGGAGGCCATACTGCAGTTATGGCGAAGTCCTTCGTCATGGCAGTCCGGAATGTAGCTCAAACATGGTATTCTTCTCTTCGGCCAAGGACAATCACATCGTGGCAGAAGCTTAAGGACATGTTGGTCACTAGTTTCCAAGGCTTTTGAATGAAGCCGGTCACAGCTTAGGCCCTATTCCAATGCACACAAGACCATGAAGAGTACCTTCAGGCATATGTACGAAGGTTCTTGCGATTGAGGGCACAAGCACCTACAGTTCCCAATGAGATTGTCATTGAGGCCATGATCAAAGGTCTTTGCCTAGGACCTACTGCCCAATATTTCGCCAGGAAGCCCCCACAAACTCTAGAAAAGCTGCTTCAAAAGATGGACGAATACATTCGGGCTGACAATGACTTCCGCCAAAGAAGGGAGGAAGCTTACGGATTCTATAAAAATGACCAGAGGCTTCGGAGGAAGAATCCACCCAAGGCATGTCAGGTCAATTCACAACTCCACTCAGAATGATGACAAAGGAGGTCAGCTGCAGAGGCCACAGTATACCTCACAATCTTCGGGGCAGCAACAAAGCTCTTTCCGGCCGCTAGCTCCAAGAGGCAGAGGTGCTAGGGGCTTCGGAGGAAGATATGGGGATCATCCCAGGAAGATCTACTGCTTATTTTGTGGTGAAGACAAGGGCCATACTACAAGAATGTGCCAAATCACTATCCAAAAGCAGAGGGAGATTGCAGAAGCCGAAGCTCGGCAGAATCAACCGAAGCAAGTCTTGCACACTGCTTCGTGCCATTCACCCTACATACCAAAATATGTGGGTAATCACTTTGTAGCTTCTGTTGCTTCGGCTAGTCAGCCACAGGCTTCTTGGCCACAGCTTCCACCTCCGCCACCACTACAACCTACTTATTCACGGGGTCAACAGCCAGAAGGGAGCCAACACACCCAGCAATAGAGGGATTTCAGGGAGGAATCCGAAGCTCACACAGTCAACAGTACTGTGCCAGAGTCAAAGCACATCTATTGAGAGATATCCTACCCTCTGAAGCACTTTTTTACTCTATGCCATTTTGTTTTTTAATAAAGGACAAGTAATGCAAATCTAGTTTTAATTCTTTGTAATAGTTTCTCTTCTGTTAAAATGAAATATATCTTCATAGATTTACGAAGCTCGAAAATTGCCGAAGCTTCAAAAGTTGTTCCTAAGGGAGCGTAGCAAAAGTCTTGCTGAAGCTTAAAAAGTCATTCCCAAGGGAGCGCAGAGTAAGTTTTTTGCTCAAAAGTCGTTCCTAAGGGAATGCAGAGCCAAATACCGTCGAAATACAAGGCAAAGCGCGAAAAGTCAACGCGAAAAATACCGCTGAAATATAAGGCGAAGCGCAAAAAGTCAACGCGAAAAATACCGCCGAAATAGAAGGCGAAGAAGTTCAAAAGACGTTTCTAAGGGGATGCAGAACTTACACCGAAAAATAAGCGGTGAAGCCGAAAAATAAACGGCAAAGAGATTTTGATCGTTCCTAAGGGGACGCAGAGATTGTGTGTTTCAGCGAGGGCGTGTGTTTTCGGCATTAGCATCATTCTTTGCATCATATCATCGCATCATATCGCACAGCATCACATCATACATCATATCACAGCAATGACACGAATTGGAAACAATGCCGACCTTTGGAGAATGCTTCACAAAAATGAAAAGGTGCTAAGGCACAGAGTAAACTGAGAATTACAGTTTCATTAGCTTTGATGAGGAAGAAGAGATTTATTGTTCACAAAGCATTGATATTTTTATGAAGCTTGGATGCTCTTTACGAAGTATGGATATTCTCACAAAGCATAAGTATTCTTCTTTACGAAGCATGAAAAGAAGGGAAGGTGTTTTTTCGCCGAAGGCTCAAAAACGGTATGTATATAAAAAGTTTCATGCATCGCAAAGAAGTGAATTGCATAATTGTTTACATATTAGATTCAAAACTATACGCATCAAATATTACAGACTTAGTCCGACAAATGTTACATTAATCACCTAAGAACGTTTTTACAATAACTACTACTCTACCTTTAGAACTTTTTCCGCAACTTCGTTAAGCAACTTGTTGACGACTTCGTCAACAATAGATTCGGCTATGTTGATAATGTCTATTGCTTTCTTCGTCTCCGGGTCGGCCAGGGGGTCGAACGGCTCCGGTGGAGGAGGTAATTCAGCTACGATAGAAAAAATCAATCAGTTCGAAGCCACGAAAGCAAACGACGAAGCTAAAAGCCAATTAAACGATACATATTCGTCTCTCGAGTTCTGCAGCTTTCTCAGCTTCTTTCGCTGCTTCTCGAGCGTCATGAATATCTTTTTCACTCTTCTTCATTATTTCGTGGGCCATTTCTCAGCCACCATTCTCCCAGATGTCAGTGAAAAATTTTCCACCATGAAAACTTGCTTCGGCCGACGGATCCTTTGTGTCATCCATGGAGAGGGGGCAGCTTCGGCCTGGGCCAAGGTTTTAACATGATTACAACCCGCCTTCTCCAAGATCGCTGAAACTCCTCTCGCACTAGAGAACGCACAGACATCCCCACGATCACCTAAGATTTCTTCAAAAGCTTCGACTTCTCCGCTGATCCACTCGATAACACCCTTAGGGTCGTCTCGTATGAAGTTATCTTCGTTTGAATAGGCGCCCACGTTGGCGAAGCTAGCCTTTATCTTCTTCACGCAGCCCAAAGATTTTTCAAAACATCTTTCCTTGGATGCGTGAAGTTCTTCAACTGTTTTTTCAAAGTAATTTTTCCAATATTCACTGGCCTCTCGATTAGCTTCTGCAACAGCGCATTTTTCCTTGGCTTCCTCTAGTTGTTTCCAAAACTCTTCGATCTCATTCTTTTGGACCTCAGCCTGAGCCTTGGAATTAGTGTTGTCTTCTTTTATTTTGTTTATCAATGAAATTAATATCTTGTCTTTTTCAAGGCCTTCGTTCCTTAGTTCAATCACCTCTGAACGAAGGTTGTTCAGAGCCATTGTATACCCTTCATCTTCAATGTTTTTCTGTGCTCTAAGGGCATTGCTAAGGATTAGGCCCTGCAAGAGGAGGATAAGATCAGGTATAAGCAAATGAAACAATTCGTTTTCAAATACAAAATTAGCTTTTATACATTTATGCTATTATATGATAAACTGTCAACCAATTCATCCTTTGATAACACTGAATGGCCTTCTTCTAGCTTTGGAAATCCTAAGCTTCTACCCATCTCCCGACAGACAGATATTTCTTTACTATCCGGGAGACAGTACAAAAAATCTTCCTCCCCGCTGCCATTGAACACTAATGCCCCCTTCGGGTATTTCAGTTTTTGGGCATAATGTTGAGCCTCTCGTTCTTCTTCCTTAGAGAGTTCCTTTCCGGAAGCATGGCAGATGATGTAATCAATGGTCTCTTTTAAAGCTTCGGGAGCAGGAGCGGTAACCTTTTTAGGCAAAATTCGCTCTGTGGCCTTTTCTTCTGTAGCCCTTTCTTCAATTTCTGAAGGCTTTTTCTCAGCGGGCTCTGAAGGCCCAGCTTCGGTATCAGCTTGGATTACTGCAGCTTCAATTTCGGCTGGTTTTGTTTCAGCTTTGGTTTGCACTTTTGAAGCCTCAGCAACTTTCCTTGAAGGAGTAAAGCTCAAAGTCTTTACTGTTTCTAACAAATCTAGTGCATTTGCCATCCTTCTCCTCTTGGGAGTTGCGGCAGAACCTTTTTGTGCCCTCGGCACTTTTACTTCTGATGGACTTAAAATCTCTAGCGCTTTTGTTTCTTCAAAATTTCGCTTTTCAGCTTTATCTTTATCAGTCTTTAACTCAGCCAGCTCGGCTGAGCGTACCTTCGGCATTATAACCGGCTCTTTAGTCTTTTGTGTGGGAGGAACGGGTTCTCTTGGTTCAGCAACTGAAGAAGCCTCCCCGCCAAACTCAGGCACCACGACTAGTTCAATATAGTGTGGCCGGTGGGTAAGTACCTTCATCTTTTTGCTTGTAGCCTTCGACACAGGATCGGCCGAGGTGACCGTAGTAGTAGCTTTCCTCTTTTTCCCTTGCCCCCGCAGCGGATAGCGATAGTCGGGATAGACGAAGCCAATAGCGTCAAAAACTCTGTTCAATCTCTTCTTTCCCCGACATCCGAAGGCTGTGGACAATGCATTATCTTCTGCCTTGGAATATGATCCAAGCAGTTCATCACTTGTTACTTCGATGCATTTTAACCAGTCATCGTTTGGCTTGTCGAATTTATTCCCATATTTGAAAGTATACTTCAGCCGGACCAGCTCACCTTCGCTTGATTCGGCGACAGTTTCCTTCAGCATTTCCCAGTTTTCTATAAGCGGCCATACTCTGAAGGCTATATGCTCTTGGATTAAGTCTTTTGTACCAATGAAAAAATAGACAGTACCAAACACCTTCTGGCATGCTTCGGCGGCTTCGTCAATTTCAACTTTTGGCCTTTGGAGGCCGAAGCGGGACCAAATGGGGCACATAATAACTTCCTTAATATCTTCTCTTGCCTTTAAGTCATTCTTCATGTAAAACCATTCCTCCATCCAGGCTCTGGGCCACCTTTTCCGGAATGTTGGCACCGGGTAGCTTGTGTTGGGGCGGGCGATAAATCCATAGCAGCCAAAGTTGTTATGATATTGTTCCTTGCCCATGGCCTTCGTCTCATATACAAGTTCATGCATGCTGCAAAAGCATTTCGCGCTTGGCTCCAGTCCCTGGCTCTTCACAGCCCAAACAAAAATCCCCATTCTAATAATAGCTTATGGGGTTATCTGATGAAGATAAATTTGATAAATTTTCAACACTTCGACCACAAACCTGTTAAATGGAAACCGAAGCCTAGCTTTGAAAAAACTTCGGTAAATCACCACTTCATCTTCCTCAGGGGCAGGGACTTTGTTGTCTCCACCAACTCTCACAATAGACATATCTCGAAAGTACCTTCCTCTCATATTCTCAAGATGACTCTGCTTAATTATCAATTTCCCAAAAATTGTATGACTTGGCCTCCACGGCCGATCCTCAGAATCTTCTCCCCCGCTTTCAGCATCATAATCATCACTGTCATCGGTATCTTCAGACAGGCCTTCCAGGATTTCCTTAGTAATCTTCTCTGTATTTGATTTTGCCATTGACTCGATAAACCGGCTATGTAAGGATTTGTAGCCTTCTTCTCTTCAAAGAGCTTCTCCTCTTCAATTAGCTTCGTCTCCGCAACAACCTTCTTGTCTTGAGACATTTTTCTTTGGAAATGACGAAAATGTGTCTTTCAAACCGAAGCTGAGGAAGCTTGAGAAACTAGCAAGCGTTAATAAGCAGGAGCTATAAAATTGAGAAAACAAAGCAAATAGCACAAGCAGCGTACCATAGGTGGTTGTTGCGAGTTCTTATTTATACGCTCGTAACGCCCCAAGTGGAGGGTCCCGCCTATCATTGACTGTTGCTATTCTAGCAAAGGGAAGGTGTTTTTTCGACCTTCGGCTTAAGGCCTTCGTCCATGTCGCAGTCTGAATTTGTTATCTTAAACAAATTAATGCTGCGAGTGGCTACTGTTGGGGGCCTTCGTCCTACGAAGGTCCTCAAAAACGTAATTTAACAATGTCTTCCAAGTATGGTATATAGACAGGTATCTTCGGATTCAGGATTAAAAGCATATATGATGAGAAGGGCATGATCGTGACAAAGGTTGCTATTGCTCCGAAGCTATGCAAATGGGAGCTTTGGCTCAATCGCGGGAACATGAACCGACTTAAAGGGGAAAAGGCTATCTAGTCCTCATAGAGTTGACTATTAGTTAACAATGAATGTAAAGGGCATGAATGTAATTTCTCACAGGCTGTGTCATGTGCCTATAAATAGATGAACAGTTCCCCCGTACTGTTCACGCTGACTTGTATTCGCTCGTGCGTCACGCTTGGACTTTTACCTTCTGTCAAGCCGAAGGTATAAATGTAATTCAATATTACTCTTGTTTATCTATGTTAATAAAAAAGAAGATATATTAATGATGTCATATGATTATTCATGTTGTCTTACATATTTCATATGCTTCTTCTTTCATCAATATACACTACGATGATGAAGGTATGTCCTTCGTGACCTTCGTCTGAGGATCATTATATCCTAAAGGAAATAATGGTTCGAAGGATGAAGGACATTAACATTTAACATTCTGTGTTGCCTTGTTCTTAATTCATAGCATTTGAGAACAAGTCCCCAACATTGGCGCCCACCTCCGGTGAACCCTTTTCGACCACCTTCGGCAAGCACTAACCTTCGTCATGCCGCCGAAGAAAGCTTCAGCACCAGGGACCACTGCACTATAGCCGCTGGACCCAAACCAAGAAACTCTTTCTCTTTGAGAGGCTCGAAGCCAGAAGAGGAAAGCCACCAGTCCACACTCCAGGAGGAGGAGTTGGACCAAGAGATCAGGGATATGGAGATCATCCATCAGCAAGTACAAAGGAAGAAGGAGAAGATGGCGCGACTAGCTGACCTTCAAAGGCAGATCGACGAAGCTACTGAAGAAGTGCGCGATCTCGCTCAAGACGAACAAACCCGAAGGCCCCAGCACAGGGAGCTTCGTCAGGAAGGCCTATTCAACGAAGATGGATGGTATGATGATTTTAATCAGGATACCTTTACCTTTGATGATGCTTCTCCCTTGGCAGCAGAACTACAGGCTACTCCATGGCCCCCATCGTACAAGCCACCTTAGCTTCCCATGTATGATGGGCATTCAGAATAGTTTTAGTGCCAGTAACTCTAGAGGTGTTACATAATTCTCTTCCCATAATTGTCAATGTTAATCTATGTGTCATATAGTTTGCTTCAATAGGCCCTTTAGGTGTAATTACTACCATTGGTGTTTTCATATTTTGCAGTGGTAACTCATTTGTGTCGGCATATCAAGCAGAAATAAATGAATGTGTAGCACCAGAATCAAATATTATTGCTGCAGGAACTGCATTAATATAAAACATACCAATTGCGATGTCAGCTCCTTCAGAAGTAGTATCAGCACTGACTTGATTAACCCTGGCAATACTGAATCCCTTGCCAGATCCTAGAGTCTGCTGCTTGTTTTGGACAGGGGTACTAGCAATCCTCTACGGACAAACATTAGCATAATGCCCAATCTTACCACACTTGTAGCATGTGGTGCCTATGCTCTGTCCTGAGAATTTCGCCGGGGTGCCAGTGGGGGCAACCCGACGAGTCGGTGGAGTCCCCTGAGGTGTGAACGGTACTGGGCGCTAGCCTCCTCCAGTGCGAGCCGGTGTACCCTAGGTTGAAACATAGCGAGGACGAACACTACTGCTCCCTAGACCCTATGTGATCGCCTTCCTCTTCATATCCCCCAGCTGAACACGCTTGTGTTCAATAGCTAGGGCCTTGTCCAGCAGCCTCTAGAATGACAGAAAGGAGTGAGCCACTAGTGCATACTGCAGAGGTCCATTAAGTCCTTCGATGAAGTGTTCCTGCTTCCTCTCATCTTTGGCGACTTCATCCGGTGCATATCTGGATAGTTGAATGAATCTGTCGTGGTACTCGTTGACTGTCATACTCCCCTGCTTCAGTGACAGAAATTCCTTCTTCTTGATCTTCATCAGTCCAACAGGAATGTGATAGTTTCTGAACTGAGTAGCAAATTCCGCCCAAGTGATAGTATCAGCAGCATCGTGGGCAGCGGTGTAAGAATCCCACCAATTAGCAGCAGGACCAGTAAGTCAACCATTAGCATAGAGAACCTTCTCCCGGTGAGAGCACTGTGCAATAATCAACATCTTCTCCACTGACTTCAGCCAATCATCAGCATGCAGAGGATCTAGAGAACTGGCGAACATCGATGGCTTGTGGCTCATGAACTCTTGGTGCTTGTCCTGGGGTGGAACTGGTGGTGGTGGTGGAGGCAATGGTGCTTGCTGCTATCGCACCATTCGCTCTTGGTGCATTTCCTCCCTCATCTCCTGCCTCTCTTGGTGCATCTCCTGACGCTCATGTCGCATCTGCGCCTGCATATCCTGCATCGTGTTCGCCATCTGTTATAGCATCTGCATCTGAGCTGCAACCACTGGATCAGTCCCAGCCGGTGGAGGATTCGAAGGATTCATCTTGACTTGCTGTTGTTAAGCACCCTCCGGTTGAATGGGTTGGCAGGTAGATCAATTCCGCCTCTCTTCCTGGTATTGACCATCTGAGTTAGAAACACATAGTAAGAAATAATTGTAGACAAGATGAGTAATTACGAGGCCTATTACTTTGAGGGTTTTATTAGCTAAGTAGATTAGTGTGTCACCTACTAAAGCTAATACATTACCTTATGATGGTGCATGCTAAGATGCCCGACTATACTATTTCAATCAATCAAAGAAGCAAATCAGGCATTTATCATCAGAACAATCAACCAACATTTTTAAATAGGGAAATAATTTTAATTTTGTCTTAGGTCTCCTATCTCTTTAAAAGGGGTCATAAATGTAGGATTCCAAGGTGTGAAATCTATCTTGTCTTAGAGTAGAAAAGGTAAGGGTAATCAGAGTAGAATAGCAAAAGGTGAGACATGATCAAGATAAGTATAGAAAGAATCAGAGTAAGGTAAGTAGGTAAGGGTTTTGTCCATTTCTATCTAGGTTTCATCCTACAGTCAATGTTTCCTCTGATACCACTTCTGTCACACTTGGATTTAAGGGATGAAACCGGGTGCGTCTCATATGTGTGCCAAGGAAGAACAACACATATAATAACAGAGAGTATAGAGATAAATCACAATATCATGAAAGTAGTTATTACATAGCAGAAGTCTTACAAAAGTAAATGATAAATATAAAATGAACTAAGAGTCCATCCATGGTGCCATAACACTGACTAGGAAACGCCACCTAGATCAAGTCGTACTCCTCGTTGTATGGCTCCTCCTAGACAACCTGTTCTTCTCCTATGGGGGGTTATATATCGCAAGTGTGAGCTCACAAAATATTATAGCTCAACAAGTTGTGGGGAATAATGTACATGAACTCACCAAAGGCGGGAGTTCATGTGATGTGTAAGGTTGATCAATAATAGGGGTTAAAGTTGGGCATTGCTTTTAATAAGTTGGTCAAATTTTATTAGCAGTTACTAAATATAAGTAAATACCAAACCATAATAATAATAGAACAAATTAATAATAAATCCCATGTAATGCAAATGACAAATTGAATTTAGTTTCATGATTTAATCATGCGAGAGTCCTGAGCTGCTCATGACTGCGAGCATGGCAAGTATACCAGTTTTACACTCTACAGAGATTGTACCCTATACCCACAAGTCATGTTACCCATATGCCAAGGGGTCATGAATCCCTAACACCTCTACCAAGGAAGCGAGGCAGGGTAACACTACGAGGCATTTACGAAGTTCCACTAGCTTTAGAAAACCCGCTACAGTTTCTAGAAAGAACAATGCAGGAATCCCCCGTCTGACCGCCATCACAGCAAAATCAACCCAAGAACCTCCCTACATGCCTACTCCCCTACTGCCCTTGCCCCTATAGGGTAACGTAGTCCTCCACTAGCTTTCCTAGTTAGTCAGCCAAGGGCGTCCCATTCCACCCTTGTGGTGGCACGTGTTTCTCAAGTTAAGCTCCATATTCCAATTAAAATAATGATCTTGACATGAACAATAAATAAAATAACAGTATAATTGGAACATGAACTTAATGTAATATTAAACCTAAAACCATATAGAGCAATAGAAAAACTACCCAAATAATTCAGGGGTGAACAAGGTAAAAAGATAACCAGACTACGGTGACCTATTGGGTCCCATCAAAATTAAACCTATGCATGGATAAGTGATAATAAAGAACATTATTGGGTAATAAAAGTGGTCAAGGGCACAACTTGCCTTCAATGAGCTCTTGCTCAGCAACTTCTACCTACTGAACACCCGGATCCTCGGCCATTGGCTCTTCTACTCGCCACAATACAAATATGCATGGTACAAAGGAGAAATTAACATCACACCAAACATGTATACAAAATACATAATAATAATCTATGCATCGTAATGAGATCATAGGAAAAAGAATCACTAGATTCGGAGTTACAGATTTTAAGTTATGGATTTCTAAAGGTTTTATGTGTTCGGTACAAGATTAATTAAGAGATCAAATTTAACATGGGTTTCATGCTAATACAATATTACTGAGTGAAAAACAAAATTAAAACAAAATTATAGGAACTGGAATGGACCAATTTGAACTTAATATGAATTTGCTAGGGATTAAACAAGTTCTAGTAATTATTTTTACATTAAAAATCTATTTCCATATTTATTTCTCTAATTTATCTGTTCTCTGGACTGTGCGCACAAAAACAGATAAGTTTAGGGTCTAGCGTATAAAATTTGCTAGACTCAGACTACAGTCGAGAGAACCGCGGGTTCATTCCGAGAAACCCCATGGTCACTTTAATAAAATTACCTGGCCGAAGGGGTACGTTTTGGCCAGGATCGACGGGTCTTACATCAACTGCTAGGATTAGATCATCGTTATTATAAACCAGCCGCGATCACATCCATTGGATTAAGATCTACGACCTATATTAAAAACAACCTAGATCGGTTTCCGTTCACATGATACTAGTTCTACAGGCGCACTAGAGCACTAAACTCACGTTCAACTCCTGCTATGCATAGATGCGGTTATCGCGATCACGAGAGGGGGAGTGCTTACCAGAGTACAGTGGCGCAGATGTCAACCCACGAGACACGATGGCTCCACGGCAGATGGAGAAGTCCGGCGAGCAATTCGCCGCTACCCCGGACACCACACCCACCGATATCGCCACCAACAGATTCAAGAAACGTAGTCGGATCACCCGCACCGGTCACTGCTGGCATGGGTGCGCTTGCGGCGACGATTGCCCACGGTGGCAATAAGATCTACCTGGCGGTGCTATACTAGCTACGGAGGTGTTGTCCCTAGGTTACGAAAGGTCAAGGCGGTCGCGCCAGGTGGAGCTTTATACCAGTCCTGCCTCCAGTCCCACATCGCCCGCATGCCGAGTATTGCAGACCCGTTGGCACAGTCCGCGCCGAGTTCTGCGGGAGGAAGAGGAACAACGCCAATCGCCTGGGGTAACAGGTGGGGCCCAGCCCACAACGACGTGCACACGCAACACAGAGACTAACATGTGGACCCATCTTGTCAGCATAACTGACAGCGCCCGCGGTGCGCTCGTTTGGGTCGCGTGGAGGGAGAGGGGGAAGTGGGCCGGAACTTAGGATTTCGGCCCTGCGCGATTTTCTTTTTTTCTTTTCTTTCTCTTTTATTTTTTGTTTTCTTTTCCTTTTTCATTTTCGAATCTCAAATTTGAAGTTGAATCTTGCTATGAGTTTCACCATTGAGCCAAAGGTACAAATTCAAATATTAGTGTAAGGGAAATATGTTCTTATTTATATATTTATTTTCTCATTTCCAAATATTCAAGTTGGTCTTTACATTTCTAATTTGTATATTAATTTATTTCTATTAATGTGACTACTATTAAATGCACATACAGTTAAAAGCCAACATGATGCACAATTTAGTGATATGTCTTTTATTAATTATTTATTTTTAAATGAGGTGTTCATATGTGATGATAAGTATAGGTCACAAAATCTTGAGCTCATCTCTATTTTCACTGTTTACACTTTTGGGTATTACACAGTGCTAGCCCACTAGAAAGACTCCTACTAGGATTGTCAAGCACGACATTGCCTACAACCACAAGCTCATTGACGCCAAGTTCTCCAATAGGGACAAGTTGTTTAGCAATCCAGTCATGGTGGAAGCCAACTGGACGCGTGACATTGAGGGCCACGACACCCACACACTCTCCACCACCGCTGGTAGCTACGTGCACTGCGCTAACCTCTTTGGCTATATCACTCGCACCATTAAGGTCCGCTAGTCGGTGGTGTGTGCCGTCAACGACGTCCTTGTGGGCTTCGAGTCTGCCATCCATGACGACGCCGACGTCATCTTCGTCTCCTTTGGCCAGGACGCACCCCTGGCCCTCATCGACGACACCAAGTCCCTCTTTCACGAGCCTATCATGTTCACCACTATCGCTGCCACCACCATCCACAAGGACTCCCCTAACATCCTAACCCTCATCAACAGTGTGCGCCTCAGGGGGGTGAGCCTCGAGTTCGCCATGCTGCACTCCAACGGCTCTACCCGATGGTTGATGTCATGTGCGTTTCCTGTGCCACCTCCAACCCGTGTAATGCTGCTAGCTGTGGCTCGGCACTCTCGAGCCTGTGAGTGGATCATGGGTGGAAGCGTGGTTGATGAGGGAGGGATGATCCAAATAGGATAGACCGTTGGTTTTGATTGAGTAAGAGAAAGAAAAGATTTAAATTGATCTTGTCCCTTGGTTTCGAGGGTGAGATAGTTTGTTAGGAATTTGGGCATTTTAGATTCAATTTAATCAAGAAATATAGCACGATAAACGTGATTACACATATGTGCATGTGTGCATAACTACTCACAGTAGTAGCAAACAACAAAATAGCAAGCAGAAAAATAAGGAACAATGAGTACGCTACGGAGGGACCAATGCTCAAGGCACTGGTGGCTCCATTCACATGAGATATTTTGTGTGTATGTTCGATGTATGCAATCTAAGCTGATGCATGAAGGGGTACGTAGTGTAGCCCCTCGAACTGTCACCGTGAAGAAGTCGTACGATAGGAACGACAACCACCCGGAAGAAGATGAGGATGATAACATTAGCGCCGCCCACCAGTAGGAAGATGAACATGTTTTCGCAAACAAGGCGATGTCGATCTCGTGAACAAGCCGGTGTTGATTTAGCAAATAAACAAAGGCACCAATGAACTCCGTGTCGATCAAGTAGTCGCGTCGTGCACACCACAAAAACTTAATCAGGCGCATATCCCAAGCAGGATCTCTTGAATGACGATGGTCAGAAGCCCGCTTATTTCGTGTCTTCTACGCACGCAAGAACACAGAGCTAGGAAAACAGAACATAGTGTAGTAGTGTGTGAGAGTGCGCTAGGAAATTCTCATTGGCTATCTGATCAAAGAATTACTCAGTCTTATATAGACGCATATGGGAATGTGAGGAGGTGCCATCATGTATAACGGCAGCCATAAACTAGTCATAACAATGACCGTTACTAGTAACTCCAAGACATGAAAATGTTTGTTACTAGTAAGCCATCAAAATGACTGTTACTAGTAACTCCAAGACATAATAATGTCTGGTAACTTATCATTTATCAAGCCAGGACAATAATCTCTACCTTATCCTCTCATTATTTCCCTTGGAATTATATTAAATTTTAGATAAATGGGTTTCACCCAAAATATTCTAACAATCCCCTTCAAATTCCAAGGCACATGTAAAATACTCTCAGTTCCATTGTTATTTGATATACCAGTGTTTCAATGTAGACTATTAAGTTGAACATCTGAACAATGGATTATGCCTTGAATTGCCAGTTTTGTGTGAATAAATTTCACCAAAGCCCTTAATAGATACTAGGCTGCAACATGCTTCCCCTCAGCTTGGAGCATATAAGACAAACTCCATAGCATTTGATGAACTTTTAGAGGTCACCCAAATCTCATGGTCTGTAACTAGCAGTCAAGTTCATATAGGTGTGTTCCTTAAAAGATGTTCTGTAGGACAACATCTTTGCTTCAAAAAGCCGATTGGAACACATTAAGGTGAAAAACCCATCCTGCCTTACAGATAGGAAAGATATGCATATGAGATGAATGTTAAGGGTCTTTCCTCACAGTCTACTACTAGTTTGTTTCACCATTCTAATTCACGGGATCTCCGATCACATAGAACATGTTACTACTATGATAGACTTCAAGTTGGTCTCAGGCCCATCTCACTTGATGCACTATCTATCACACTACGTGATAGCCCTTTAGTGAATTGATCTACCAGATTTTTAGACATATGGACGAAATCCAACGTATCACTCTGGAGTTTCTCAATTTTCTGACAAACTTTAAACGCCTCTTTATATGCCTTGTCGACTTCATGTTATCCTTCGAACTGATCACTTTGACAATCACAATCTGATTATCACAGTTCATGGAAATAGTCGGTATAGGTTTTCAACCACCGGTAAAATCCATAAGGAGTTCATGAAGCCACTCAACCTCAACTGAAGCGGTGTCTAAAGTTGTGAGTTATGCTTCCATAGTAGACCTAATTAAGATGGCCTGCTTGCAAGACTTCCATAAAACAGTGCCACCTCCAAGTGAAAACATATATCCACTTGTAGCATGTATCTCATCAGCATCAGATATCCAGTTTGCATCACAATAACCCTCCAGTACTCTTGGGTACCTGATATAATGGATGCCAAGACTCATTGTACATTTTAGATAGCACAATACTCTCTCAAGAGCATGCTAGTGATCATCTCCTGGATTTGATACAAATTGGCTAAGTTTGCTTACAGTAAACGAGATGTTAGGCCTCGTAGCGCTAGTTAAATACATGAGTGAACCAATTATTTGGGGATATCTCAATTGATCCCTTGCTATTCTCTGATTTTTCTTCAATAGATTGCTAGGATCATAAGTCGTAGGAGCAGGTTCACATTCGCTAACGCCAATGCAAAGCAACTCAAATCCTTTTCCACATAGTGGAACTGTACAAGTGTGATCCCACCATTGCCTTCTCTCAGTAGCTTAATGTTAAGAATAACATCAGCTTCTCCTAAATCTTTCATCTCAAAGTTATTGGACAAAAAAAATCTTTATTTCTCTAATCAAATCAAGACTAGTACCGATAATATACATGTACAGAATAAAGCCAGCAGAATTACTCCCTCAGGCCCACCATATCGATATTATACACATACATTTATCTACCTCATTCATAATAAAGCTAGCAGATGTTAACGTCATATCGAACTTTTTATGCCATTACTTAGGTGCTTGTTTAAGGTCATATAATGATTTTAGTAATTTACACACCATGCCTTCTTGACCATTTTCTACAAACCTGGCTGGTTACTCCATGTAGATTTTCTCATATAGCTCTCCATGTAGAGAAGTTGTTTTAACATTCATTTGATGGACGAGAAGACTATGCGAGACATCCAAAGAAAGTAGCACACAAATTGTGGTCAATCGAGCCACATGTGAGTAAGTATCAAAGAAATCTCCACCTTCCTTTTGTGAATAACCTTTAATCACAAGTCTTGCCTTGTATCTTTCAATAGTACCATTAGGCTTAGGATTTTTCTTGAACACCCATTTACTTCCAATGGGTTTACACCCATAAGGACGTTCAACCATCTCCTAAGTTCCATTAGACATAATTGAATCCA
This sequence comes from Zea luxurians, assembly GCA_029449295.1. Taxonomy (NCBI): domain Eukaryota; kingdom Viridiplantae; phylum Streptophyta; class Magnoliopsida; order Poales; family Poaceae; genus Zea; species Zea luxurians. The sequence goes on along the minus strand of JAOPSE010000027.1, from coordinate 10,618,971 downwards.
TCTCACTTCTTACTGCTTAACTCCAAAAGTCAGCATCAGGAGAGCAATATGTGTCTTCAATGATTCTTGGTGTGTCATCCACAAGATACACAATTTAGCCATCACCAAAACACTTTACAGTCCTTAGTCTCTTACTCTTTCGAGTTGCTACATTGTCACCTTCTTTAGGATTTTGCGCATGGGGTTCCTCAATGTGTTCTATCGGAATAAAGTGCTCATGGGGTATCGTTGGTTCATAACTAGACGCATCATGTGTAATTTTCATAGGAAATTCACTCCAAAAAATATAGCATCTCTGGACTCTATAATTATACCAACCAACATTTCCGGTACTCCAGAGTTTATAATTAAAAACCTATATCCAACAGTGTGAAAAGCATACCCAAGGAAAACACAATCAACTATTTTTGGTCCTAATTTGTGCTCCTTATTACATGGCACATTCACTTCAGCCAAATAACCCTAGGTGCGCAAATAGGAGATATTTAATCTTTTGTTTTCCCATTCCTCGAATGGTGTGATTTATTTATTCTTTATGGGAACTTTGTTGAGGGCATGACAAGCAGTCAAGATCACTCCACCCCACCATTCCTTAGATAGTCCCGAAGTCTCTAACATGGCATTAGCCAAATCAGTTATAGTATGGTTCTTTCTTTCAGCAACCCCATTGGATTGTGGTGAGTATGACAGTGTCCTCTCATGAATAATACCATGTTCCACATAAAAATCAGAAAAAAATACTTGAAAATATTCTCCACCATGATCAGACCTTAACCGTTAAATTTTCCTCTCAAGTTGATTTTTAGATTCTGCTTTGTAGATCTTAAAATAATGCAAAGCTTTATCTTTTGATTTTAAAAGATACACATAACAAAATCTAGTAGAATCATCGATAAAAGTAATAAAGTATCACTTGCCTCCGTTAGTTAATATTCCGTTCATCTCACATTAATCGGAATGGATTAAATCTAGTGGTGCTAAGTTCCTCGCCTTCGCAGCTTTATGAGGCTTGCGAGGTTGCTTAGATTGCACACACACCTGTCACTTAGAACCTTTGACTAAATCAAATTCCGGTATTAAATTTAAATTTGCTAGCCACAAAAGACAATCAAAATTAACATGACAAAGCAGTGAATGCCAAATATTTGACTCATTTGAAATGACATTATTCACGGTCTTATTGCACATACCATGCAAAGATAAGCGGAATAAGCCTCCGCAGTCATAGCCTTTTCCAACAGATGTTCCATACTTAGACAATATACATTTATTAGACTCAAAGACACTTTTGTAGCCTTCTCGACATAATTGAGAGCCACTAACTAGATTCTTTTTGATGGAGAGGACATGTTGCACGCTCTTCAACAGCACCATATTTCCCGAAGTAAACTTCAGAATAACTGTACCAACACCAAGAACACACGCATGTGATATGTTCCCCATCAGCAAGGCTCCACTCCCTTTGCATTGATAAAAAGAAAACAAAGAAGTATTAGCACACACATGAATATTACCACCAGTATCAGCCCACAACTTAAGTGAATGACACACGGAAAGAACATTGGGTAAATAATTACCATACCCCAATGTTCCTTCTCCAGTCTCGCTAGTAACCATGTTTGCTATTTTCTTCTCTTGAATTGGTTTCTTTTCTTGCTTAAATTTGTGGTCTAGGCAAGCTCTCGCCCAATGATTAGTACTCCCATAAACAAAGCAACCTACATCTTTGTTTTTCTTCTTAAATGTGGTTGTTTGCTTGGGATTAGAGGCATTTTGTTGCTTGTTCTTCTTCTTGTTGTTACAAGATGCATTAGAATTTTTCTTCTGCACCATATTAGGACTAGAAGACTCAATTCCTTTTTCATGTGTGTCTTTTGCTATCTCCCTCTCCTCAACATCAAGAGACCCAATAAGTTTAACCATGCTAAACTCTTATTTCTTATGTTTAAGAGTGGTAGCAAAATCCCTCCAAGAAGGCGGCAATTTAGCGATAATACCATCGACTCCAAACTTGTCAGGCAATACACATAGAAATTGTTCGAGTTCCTTAGCCAGTGCCTGTATCTCATGAGCTTGTTCGACCATAGAACGGTTATCAACCATCTTATAGTCAAACAATTGCGCCATCATGTACAACTCGCTACTTGCATCAGAAACACCAAACTTCTCATCAAGAGCTTCCCATAACTGATATGCAACAGTGCACATAATGTAAGAATCAACATATTTGTCAGCAAGGGCGCTAATCACAGAGCCTCGAAACAGGTTATCGGTTACCTCAAACGCTGCCTCCTCCTCATGAGTGAACTATTCGGGTCTCCCCTGTGCGGCATGAAAGCAGTTCATAGCTATTAACCACTGTACCGTCTTAATTACTATGCCCCTCTTGAAAAATGTTCCATCGAACGATTCATTCAGTTTCAATGCAACGGCAAAACCACTAGAAAAAATGCATATGATTAGGGTTTTTGAATGTTAGGAATTTAGGCATTTTCAAATTCAATTTAATCTAGAAGTATAGCGTGATAAACGTGATGACATATATATGTATGTGTACATAACTACTCACAGTAGCAGTAAATAACAAAATAACATGCACAAACATAAGGAACGGTGAGTACCCTATGGAGGGACCAATGCTTAAGGCACCAGTGGCTCCTTTCATGTGAGACATCTTGTGTGTATGTTTGATGTAGACAAACTAAGTTGATGCAGGAAGGGGTACGCAGTGTAGTCCATCAAAAGGTCGACGAGAAGAAGTCGTACGACATGAACAACAACCCTTGGAAGAAGATGAGGAAGACAAATAGCAGCACCGCCCACTAGGAGAAGATGAACAGGTTCCCACGAATAAGGCGATATCGATCCTGTGAACAAGTTGATGTCGATTTAGCGAACAAACCGAGGCACCAATGAACTATGTGTCCATCAAGCAGTCGTGTCGCACGCTCCCCAAAAACCTGACCAACCGCCTATCCTAAGCAGGATGTCTTGAACGACGATAGATTCAGATGCCTACTTACTTTGTGTCTTATGCACGCAAAAACATGGAGCCAAGAAAAAATGCAAAGTAGCAGTGTGTGAGAGTATGCTAGGAATTTCTCATCGACCATCGGATCAAAGAATTATCCAATCTTATATAGATGCACACAGGAATGTGAGGAGGTGTCATCATGTATAACGGCAACCATAAACTAGCCATAACAATGACAGTTACTAGTAAGTCCAAGACATAAATGTATGTTACTAGTAAGTCATCAAAACGACTGTTACTAGTAACTCCAAGATATAAAATTGTCCATTACTAGTAACTTATCATTCATCAAGCCATGATCTCCACCTTATACTCTCACTAGTATAATACCCATGCGTTGCGGCAGTACTCGATGGGATATGATCTGGGACCGTTGGTTGATTTTGAACAAATACAAGGGGTTCTTTGTAAAAAGATGACGCGGGACGGTCATTGAAACTGGTGCTTTAATATAGTAGAGATAATTTCCCTTGGAATTATATTGAATATTAGATAAATGGGTTTCACCCAAAATATTATAACATGGTTCTAGATGCATTTGTTTGGATAGCTTACAAAGTTGAAGTGGTGTTTTATATAGAGTTATAGATTACCATGGAGTGATTGATATTTGGACTTTAATACTGATAATTGAAGGAGAGTTAAAATCCTTTTCTACATTGTTGTGTTGCACCTAAGCTTGCGAAGCATACATGCAACTTTAGGCTATAAATGCTGGAAAGAAGGCATTAGAAAATGGGTAGGTAGCTGAAGGTTTGTAGGCTCAGTATAGCGTATATCAACTATCAGTATTAAATATAGTCTTAATTAGATTTAATAAATTTGTCTTGTCTTTTAGTATTCATCTATGTAATTATTTTATAATTATATTATATTTAATACCCGTAATTATCATTCAAATATTCGATGCCACATGGACTAAACTTTAGTTGGATGGAACCAAACACCGTGTTAGTTGTGTCTCGATGAATTCGGTTATCCATGAAACCTAGAATTTTCGCCTTTTAAGTAGGTCATGTCAACTTAAAAAACATGGTCTTATAGAAAATACCTTTTAGGGCTGGTTTGGTGACAAAGAAATTGGAGGGGTTCCATCGGGGAGGAAATCCATTGCTATTCAATTTTTAATAGCAAGGGATTTCCTTTCCAATGGATCCCCTCCAATTCTCTTATCACCAAACCAGTCCTTAAGTAGGTTGTGTCAACCCAAGATCCTCTAATCTCAACACATCTTTAATTCAGCTTTCCAATTAAAAGAAAAAGTCTTTAACACCAAACTACATAGACTACGAGTCAGAATCATAGTTTATAGAAAACAAAGAAGAACCAACACTTAGAAAAAACATTAAATAATATAGAATTGTTTACTCTAATAGTTGCCTCTTTAAAAACCTTTCTAGATAAAAACATATCATTATGAAAAATTATAGAAAGAAAAAAGAGTACAACCTAGCTCATAAAGTTCAATAGTCCAGCTTAAGAGTTTTACAAAGAAATTTGTAGACTCTCATTCTCAATCGCTCATCTCAGCTCACTTGCTCGGTCTCCCTCACTCACATAGTCTCACTCTCAATCTCAAACTCAGATACTCTCAATCTCTCACTCAGCCTCTCACCAAGAACATTGATTACAAAAACACAATTTAGGGAGCAACATGATATCTTCATGAAGCCACATGAAGGGACTGTGACACCTATGAGGGGGTGGATTAGCTGACTTAAAAATCTATTCTAAAGTTGAGGCCTCTAATTTTCACCAAACCAAAACCTATAAAAGAAGATAATCTATGTAGATATGCATCTATGATTTTCCTAAGTGTGTTGTTATTCTACTGTAAAAGAGTTATGCAACATAGGTCCAATCATATCATTAGCCTAGCAAGCTAAACTACAAAAGTAAACACACAACCTAGGTAAGAAATAAATAAAGTGTGAAAGCTTAATTGAGATAGAGATATAAACTCCAGTCGATGACTCTGGTATTTTTACAGAGGTATCAAGAATCTCATGATTGCCCCTAGTCCCCTTTGGAGCCTCTCGCAAGGATGCCCATGCAAGGGCTAAGCTCTTGGTTTGGTAACTCCACGGATAGGCCCCTAGCCTTCCCCATGCGTAAGTGAGTCTTCGATATTAAGGGTGAAAATGGGGCAAATACAAACAAATAGTAGGTAATCATGTATCCTACAATGATCCACATACCAGAAAGAACGTAATAGTACGCCATACCGGGGTGTATGCCTACACATGCTAGGGGAGATGTAGGCCCATGACGACAGGCGGAACCGCGCCATGCATGACCTCTCTATGGAACTAACCCAAGGGACCCCCTACACTACTATGGAGGTGTTAGCAACAGACTAGCTACAGGAGGCCGAGTGACAAACGAGCAAGACGATACGCCATACCAAGAGTATGAGTACACACGACCCTACGGAGGACCTACCACGACAACCCCCGGGGGGTCCAATCTCTCTCTCTCTCTAGTAGAAAACAAACCTCCTTTTGTAATGTCCTACCCTTGAGATAAAAAAGGACAGGGCCTGTTCCTTCTTCACACATAAGCACACTTGTTGTAACACACCTCAAAGCAATACCACAATCAGCACTACACTAGACTAGGGCTGTTGGTCCTTGTTCTCGAATGCTATACACCAAGAACAAAGCAACACAGTTGTTAACAATTAGAGACCTTCGTCCTTTGAAGCATTATTTCCCTTAGGATATAATGATCTCTAGACGAAGGTCATGAAGGGCGTACCTTCATCACTTTGATGAGTAAAAATGTAAATGAAAACATACGAAACATATAAAGGATATAAACAATTATATCATATCATTAGATTATTTATATTCTTATTTTATAAACATGGATAAACATCAATAACGATTGTATTACATTTGTACCTTTGTCTTGACAGAAGATAGAAGTACAAGAGTGACACAAGAGTGATTACAAATCAGCATGAACAGTACGGTGTTACTGTTCATCTATTTATAGGCACAGGACACAGCCCGAACAAAATTACATTCATGTCCTTGACATTTACTGTTGACCATGAAGCAAGCTATCAAGGACTAAACAGTCTTTTCTCCTTTAGGTCGGTTTCTCCTTTTATCATTGTTGTCACGCTAAGCCGAAGCTTCTCCAGCCACAGCTTCGGAGATAACTTGTCCTTCATTCAGGCTGCATCTTCATACCACGCATACCTTCATCTCAAAGCCGAAGCCTCCTGTTATGGTCCATGTTATACTGAAAAACATGTTAGTTAAGTTTTTAAGGACCTTTGGAAGAGGAAGGCCCCCAACAAGGGCAAAAGCCTGAACCAATATAACCCTAGTGTCTTAGTTCCTTGTTCGGGTCCCCATGATCCACCATTCGGAGTGAGTCCACGCTTTCATCCCCACCGAATACAAATCTATTATCCCTCGGATTCCGAAACCACGATAGTTGGTGCATGAGGTAGGGGACCACAAGCGTGCCAAAGTGAATTTTTTGCTCTAATGGCTACCTATTCAGCATCCACAGGGAGTGAGATTTCACTCCCGCGAGCCGGATCACTTTTGGCTCCCTCCACTTCCTCACCTAGGAGACCGGCAAACTCCGCCTTGTTAGCCACAATGAGGCCAATGCCACAGGCTCGGAGCTTAGGCATTCCACCCAGACCAAGGCAGAGAAACGATGCCTCAAAAGACACGCTACCGCCCTGAAGCGATGCCTCAATGCATCTGTCGTTACCGCTAAACGGCAGGCGAAAGGAGTCCCCCCATCAACCACGGTGGCTGTCGTCAGTCGCTAACCTGAGTCCATCCTCGATCTCTTTTAAGATGACTCGAGCATAGCCTCAATGGAGCACGACTTGGACTCTGACGAGACATAAGGAAGAGCCTGCTTTGTGGCCTCGCCACCACGAGGCAACAACGAAGGGGTGAACTTGGGATCCCCCATCCAAGAGGAGGAATACTGGCGCTAACGTCATGCGCCCATCCTCGCCCATGAAGCCACCCTCTAACAGTAGCAGGAGGAGCTCGACGCACTCGCCGAGAGGCTCGAACGGGTTTACAAAAACATTGAGCAGAGACACCTCGAAGCCAAAAAGCCCCGAGCGAGGAAGACCTACAACCAGATCACTGAAAGCAGCAATGGTGTGCAGTACTTCCTCAACCCCGGGCAAAACATGGCTATGGTGGCCATGATGCTCCGATCGATCCCCGAGCCAGATGAGCCCGAGGCAAAGGCAATGTATCAGAACCTCCGCAACCTGGTGGGGAGAACCGTAGTACAACAAGCCGAGATCGATCGGTGGCAACACATCGACACGGAGAGCCATGGCTCACACACGCCTCATCATGGAGCAAGGAGCGCATGCCTCCCAGTCTACTCCGACGCGCGTCCACATAAAGCATCGCATCGGGGGCATTCACGACGCCCAACACATCCTCGACAACAAGCATCGGGAATAGGAAGAGGTCAATGTTGGAACCTGCCTCTTGGGACAGCTAAATCCAATGGGGAAATAGAGAAAGAGGATTAATGGCTCTAACACAAGGTGTCAAAGCAACAACGTTCTCCCTACGCTTTGGCACAGTACGGGGGTATTTATAGGTAACCGAGGGACCGCCCAACCTTGTCAAGGACATTTAGGCCCTCAGTTACCTAGTTTATCCCCGGAATATTCCCTCGTGGGGAGTTACAGTGAGTCATTATACCATACTTTATTACAAACTTGGCCCAACCCACTCTGCCCACACGGCATCCGGAGGCAGGGCCCTACAACATGGGTCGAATTGTACACGGGCCCTCCCAGTGCTGAGGGGGACAAAGCCTTTGTTAGAAATATGCCCTAGAGATAATCATAGAGATGAGCATATTTCTTTGTATCCATGATATATATATTGCTTAATTGAATATCCATGGAAGGCACCTTGTATTGATTAGCAATTATGTGAATTGTTTGTGAGATTCTTTACTTATATGGTTATTCTAAATGATGTCCCTAGTCAGAGTCGATGACTAGCACATGTATTAGTTGATGACTATATTTCACAAGTCATGAACATGGAGATGTTAAACTAATAATGTGGGCGCATGTATGACATGAGGCTGGACCGACCCAACGTGAGATATTGTAATATAGTTCTATTTTTGCAACATGAATACTGTATCCTTAGACCTGAGATTGTCACATGTTCTCAAGATGTGAATTGACTTACTTAGGGACTATCAAACGCTATTCCGTAACTGGGTAGTTATAAAGGTAGTTTTGGGTTTGTCAGGAAGCATGCTGTGAGGCATGGTCAGTCAAGATGGAATTTGTCCCTCTCTTTGTGAGAGAGATATCTCTGGGCCCCTCGAGTGATTGGACCAAGAAATGCATGGCTGTGCTAGGGTTAAGAGTTAACCATTGAAAGGATTCCAATTCATAGTATCAAGAAAGAGAGGTCAGCTTAGAGCCAGACCAAATATCGTGAGACAAAAGGAACAACATGTACATAATGTTGCAATGGTTCATCTGATATGATCTTTACATGCACATAGGAGTTGACATGTCTTGCTAGAGGCCGCTGTCAATTATTGGGCCAAGTAAGAGTACTCGGGCTATGTCTATTTGTACGTGAACCTATAGGGTCACACACTTAAGGGGAAGGAAGCCTAACTTGGACTAGATCCGAAATTAGACTGGGCTTTAGGGTTACTGATGGGCCTCGGTGTCAGAAGCCCACCATAACGCCTATATAATGAGGGGTGGGGGGCGCGGTTAGGCTAACCCTAATTCGCCACCAGCAAACGAGTAGTTGCTCGCCTCTCGCCCTCGCCAAGCCGTCGTCGCGAACCTATCAGTTCGGTACGCGGCGCTTCCTCCCTGTACGTGTGGATACCTCGGAGGTGCTGCATCTGGAGCACTAGGACGAACCGTGCGAGGACGTGAAGGACGTCGACGACTGCACGACACTGCTTGACGCATTCGTCTACATCGAGACGTCTTCCGCTGCTCTGCGCGTCTAGTGGTAATTCCATGACCTATAACCGCAGTAGTTCTTGGTTTTATGGGGTTGAAAATATTGTTTTGTGCTAGCGTAGCCTCCCCGTAATCCTGTTTTTGTCTAACAGTTAGTGGCGAACATATAGAAACGTGTTTGTAGTGGCGAACATATAGAAACGTGTTTGTCTAACCTGTTTTTGCAGGACATCTTGTGATCGGTATGGCTATTGTGTGTATATGATGCATATTAATGAATTATTCATGACCTGCGTGTCGTGACCAGGGCAATACGGCTAGAGCCACATGTATTGTCCAAATTTAATGTAATGACCTGCGTGTCAACATGTGATGATCCAAAGCGTATATGTAATTTGTTTACCAGCATACGTTAGATAGGTCTTGAAGGACTCATCACCTGAAGGATGGCATACCTATATCATGGAGATGGAGATCATCGTGATGGACAGATTATTGGAGATGGGGATCACCATGTGACAGCAAGCCATACCGAATCACAACTGTTGTGTGAATGCCATTCTTAATGTTCTACTTGTTCATATTGCATATATGTCCTTGCGTGCGATGATATAAGTAGGACGATCCCTCATAAATGTTTAAGCTTAAATGCCTCTCCAAACCTTGCACTATCATAAGTCTTGTACAATTGGTGGTGGGTCTATGAAATTAGGGTGCCACCAGTTTTCCATGACTAGATAGGTTTGTATCGGATACGAACTGCAGAAAGGGTTGGTTAACTTAAACAAAGTCAGCTTAATGGTTAAGGACTTTGGGGCATAAGGTTGGGAGCCGAGACATAGAGATGTCACCCAACAACAGAAGTCATATATGTGATATGATTAGCAAGGAGTTGCTTACCGATCTACCTTGTCTTCTAGCGGTGATGCTAAAGCTCACTAGTAGACTTGTTAGTTGTGGGTTCTGAATCACTAAGTATCAATCGAGGGATATTGATTTTAGTGGGAGTAGACTATTAAATGTTTAATATGATTTACTCTGTCATGGATATTTTTGTCTTAGTATTTTGCATTATTTTGTTGTAGATAAATGGCACCTAGCACACCAACATTTACTTTGCGATCAATTCTTGAAAAGGATAAGTTAAATGGAACAAACTATACGGATTGGATCCGTAACCTGAGAATTGTTCTCAGGGCTGAAAAAAGGAAGACGTTCTAGACACCCCACTACCAGAGGATCTTGGTGAAAATGCAACTGCTGCAGCTAAAACCGCTTACAAGAAAGCAATGGATGCTAATCTTGAAGTGAGTTGCCTAATGCTTGCTTGCATGGAGCCTGAGCTACAGATGCAGTTTGAGACAAACCATGAGGCGCACGATATGATCATGGCGCTCAAGGATATGTTCCAGACTCAAGCTAGGACTGAAAGGTTCAATGTGTCCAAAGCCTTTCTGGAATGCAAGCTAGCAGAAGGCGCAGCAGTTGGGCCACACGTAATCAAAATGGTTGGTTACAGTCAGAGGTTGGAGAAGCTAGGCTTCCTAATAAGCCAAGAGTTGGCCACTGACTTCATTTTGGCATCTCTTCCGCCCAGCTATGGAAACTTCATTACGAACTACCATATGCATGGGGCGGAGAGGGGCCTCAATGAACTATGTGGCATGCTGAAAACAGCAGAGGGGGACATAAAGAAAAGCGATGGCAGCAGCGGCCATGTGATGGCGGTCCAAAACAAACCCAACTTTAAGAAGAAGGGTAAATCTCAAAAGAAGAAGGGCAAGGCAAAGGATACAGTATCCAAGCCAAATCAAAAGCCCAAGGCTGGACCAGCTGCAGATGCAGAGTGCTTTTATTGCAAAGAACTTGGTCACTGGAAAAGGAATTGCAAGCAGTACTTGGCCTCTATTAAGGATCACGGCGGTAAGGGTACAGCTGCAGCAGGTACACTTGCTATTCACATTACAGAAATTTTTCTTGCTGATTCTTATATTAATTCTTGGGTATTTGATACCGGATCAGTTGCCCATATTTGCAATTCGATGCAGGGAATGATAAGAAGTAGAATCGTGAAAAGAGGAGAAGTTGATTTCCGGGTAGGCAATAATGCAAGAGTTGCTGCGTTGACCGTCGGGACGATGCAACTCCACCTCCCATCAGGATTTATTTTGGAGTTAAATAATTGTTCTCTAGTTCCTAGTATGAGTCAAAACATTATGTGTTGGGGCCATGCTTCGTTGCGCCGAAGGTCTTACGGGAGGAGGCAGCTTCGGCTGAAGTTGTCCCCAGGAGATGACCGAAGGTTCCTTTTCATGAAGCTTCGGCATTACAAACCGACATAGAGATAAAATGACCTTTTAATCCATAAAGGTCTGAGTCAATGATTGTAAACTTTTATGAGGGGCATAATTGTAATTCGTCACAGGCTGTGTCCTGTGTCTATAAATAGATGAACAGTACCCCCGAACTGTTCACGCTGACTTATATTCACTTGCGCGTCACGCTTGGACTTTTGCCTTCTGTCAAGCCGAAGGTAAAAATGTAATCCAATATTGTTCAAGTACATTCATGGTTATATGATTAAAAGATATTAATGATGACATATGATTATTCATGTTATTTCTCATGTCTCATATGCTTCTCCTTTCATTGAGATATATCATAATGTCGAAGGTACGTCCTTCATGACCTTCGTCTGAAGATCATTATATCCTAAGGGAGATAATGCTCTGAAGGACGAAGGGCATTAATCATTAACCTTTTTGTGTTGCCTTGTTCTTAATTCATAGCATTTGAGAACAAGTCCCCAACATTGGCGCCCACCTCCGGTGAACTCACTTCCACTTTTCTGAGCTGATGGCTTCGTTCAACAATCAAGCTGAAGCTGCTTCGGCTTCGAAGCTGGTGCTCCCGATAACAGGCGGTTCTTGCTCAGAGCCGGCTAACAAGAAGCAAAAGAAGGAGGCTCAGAGAAGAGTGCAGCATGTTGGAGTACAGGGACCCTTCATCAAGTCAAAATGGTCTCACATTCCAATCACTTTCTCTCAGGAAGACCTTCAGCTTAAGGATTATCCTCACAATGATGCCATGGTTATCTCTTGTGTGATCAAAGGATTTCTGGTCCACAATGTCTTAGTTGATACAGGCAGTGCAGCTGATATTATATTTGCTAAGGCCTTCAGACAAATGCAAGAGCCCGAAGACAAGGTCCATGATGCTACGCACCCTCTTTGTGGCTTCGGAGGACGGCAGATTGCAGCACTTGGGAAGATTACCATGCCAGTAACCTTCGGATTTGTTAATAACACAAGGACTGAGCAAATTGTGTTTGATATTGTTGACATGGAGTATCCTTACAATGCTATCATTGGTCGCGGTACTCTCAATGCCTTCGAAGCAATTCTTCACCCAGCTTATCTCTGCATGAAGATACCTTCGGACCAAGGGCCTATTGCTATTCATGGAAGCCAGGAAGCTGCTAGAAGGGCCGAAGGAAGCTGGACTGACTCCAAAGCAATCCATAACATAGATGGAGCTGAAGCTTGTGAACAGTACAAATTCAGAAGGGAGAAAGCAGCTTCAGCAGATCAGCCGAAGCCCGTGTTATTGTGTGAGGACATAGCAGAGCAGAAGGTGCTGTTGGGCTCACAATTATCTGAAGACCAGGAGAAAACCTTGATAAGGTTTTTGTTCAACAACAAAGATGTTTTTGCATGGTCAGCTAATGATCTCTGTGGAGTAAATCAGGATGTTATTGAACATTCGCTCAATGTTGACCCATCCTTCAGACCCCGAAAGTAGAGGCTTCGGAAAATGTCGGATGACAAGGCCGAAGGGGCTCGCAATGAAGTAAAAAGACTCCTCAGTGCAGGAGTTATCAGAGAAGTAAAGTATCCAGAGTGGCTAGCTAACACTGTTATGGTGAAGAAGGCCAATGGCAAGTGGAGAATGTGTATCGATTTCACAGATCTCAACAAGGCTTGTCCGAAGGACGAATTCCCGCTGCCAAGGATAGACTCTTTAGTCGATGCAGCAGCTTCTTCAGAGCTCATGAGTCTCCTGGACTGCTACTCAGGCTATCATCAAATCTAGATGAAGAAGGAAGATGAGCCGAAGACTAGCTTCATAACCCCAAGTGGCACATATTGCTATCTTCGGATGCCTGAGGGGCTCAAAAATGCTGGAGGAAGTTTCAGCAGAATGACTGCGAAGGTCCTCCAGTCTCAGATAGGCAGAAATGTGTTGACTTATGTCGATGACATTATTGTAAAAAGCACGAAGCAGGAAAATCATATTGCTGATTTGCAGGAGACCTTCGCCAGTTTCAGACAAGCTGGTTTGAAGCTGAATCCAGAAAAATGTGTCTTCGGGGTAAAGAAGGGGAAATTTCTTGGATGCTTGGTTTCAACAAAGGGAATTGAAGCTAATCCAAATAAAATCGAAGCTATACTTCGAATGGAGCCACCAACCACAAGAAAGGGGGCCCAAAGATTGACAGGAAGGCTGGCATCTCTCAACAGATTCATATCCAGATCAGCAGAAAGAAATTTACCATTCTTCGAGGTGCTAAAGTCAGCTGAAGTCTTTCAATGGGGACCAAGTCAACAAAAAGCCTTCGAAGAGCTGAAGCAATATTTGATAGATCTAACAACATTAACTCCACCAACGCCAGGGGCTCCTCTGTTGTTATATGTGGCAGCTTCGCACTCAGCAGTAAGTGCGGCACTTGTCCAGGAGAAGCTTGATGGCCAAGTCAAGAAGCAGGTTCCAGTGTATTTTGTATCTGAAGTCCTTAGTGTATCAAAGAAAAATTATACAGAGCTGGAGAAGGTATTGTATGCCGTTTTAATGGCATCCAGGAAGCTTCGGCATTATTTTCAGGCATACAATATTATTGTTCCTTCTTCGCAGCCGTTGAAGGACATCATGAGAAATAGAGAAGCTACTGGACGGATTGGAAAATGGGCTGCAGAGCTCAATGAATTTTACATTGATTATGTGCATAGATCCTCGATCTAGTCTCAAGCATTGGCAGATTTCATTGCCGACTGGATGCCAGGGGCTCAGGATGAAGAAGCAAATAAAGATGCCAAAGTGTGGACAGTGTTTTGTGATGGCTCTTGGGGAACCTTCGGAGCAGGTGCAGCCGCTGTGTTGGTCTCACCATCCAAGGTTAAAACTTGTTATGCAGCAAGACTTGATTTCAGCTGTACAAACAATATTACTGAGTACGAAGCCCTGCTCCTGGGCCTTCGGAAATTAAAGGCAATGGGAATCAGAAGGGCGATTCTTAAAACTGATTCCCAGGTTGTTTCGGGTCATATTGACAAAAGTTGCAAGGCTAAAGATCCGAAGCTTGAAAAATATCTAAACACGGTTCGAAGGATCGAAGCCTCCTTCGAAGGATTTTCTGTCAAGAATATCCCTCGAGGACAAAATGAGCATGCTGATTTGCTAGCCAAGTCTGCACCACAGGGGCTGCCGTTACCTTCGGATGTGTTCTTCGAAACAATAAAGGCACCTTCAGTGGAGCTCCTTGAAAGAGCAGTCCTCAACATATCTCCTGTTTACAGCGAAGATTGGAGAACTGAAATCATCTCTTACCTTCAGGGTAAGTTCCTTTCAGATGACGAAGCTTATAATAAAAGGATAGAGGCAAGAGCTCGTCTGTATGTCATGATAGAAGGGGAGTTATACAAACATGGAGTTTGCGCTCCGCTGCTCAAGTGCTTATCTAGAACCGAAGGTATAGAGTTGATGAAAGAAATACATGCAGGCCTGTGTGGATCCCACATCGGATCTAGGCCGTTACTTGGAAAAGTTTTCCGCCAAGGGTTTTATTGGCCGAAGGCAGCTTTGGATGCAGCGGAGTTAGTTCAAAAGTGCGAAGGTTGTCAGAAATGTGCAAGAGACCAAAAGCAACCTTCGTCTTTGACACAGCTGATACAACCCATCTGGCCATTGCAAAGGTGGGGCCTTGACTTGTTAGGTCCATTACCACCGGCTCAAGGGAATCTAAAATATGTTATAGTGGCTGTTGTTGGGGACTTGTTCTCAAATGCTAAGAGTTAAGAACAAGGCAACATAAAAAGTGTTAAGTGTTAAAGTCCTTCGTCCTTCGAAACATTATGCCCCTTCGGGAAATAATGAGTTTCGGACGAAGGTCATAAGAGACATACCTTCGTAAATATAACAAGTAATGACGAAGGATTCATATAAAGCATGAGATATAATATAGACATCATCATAGAATCATTTCTATTTTATTAATATGGAAAAATAGAAATGATTTCAAATTACAAATGTACCTTCGGTCCTGAGAGAAGGTAGAAAGTACAAGCGTGACGCAAAAGCAAATGCCAAGTCAGCGTGAACAGTACGGGAGCACTGTTCATCTATTTATAGACGCGGGACGCAGCCCACGTAAAATTACATTCATGTCCATTACATTTGCCAATGACTTATGGAAATCTGTCAAGGCCCAAGTAGTCTTTTCATCTTTAAGTCGGTTCCCCTCTCTGCTATCGCGACGAAGCTTCCCTGCGTACAGCTTCGGCTGTGCACCATCCTTCGTGGAGCTTGGTAATCAGCCCGTCCTCCATTTTAATCCCCCTTCGTCTGGTTCAGGCTTCGTCCTGACCGTACTTCATGTTCATAATTCTGAGTCCGAAGATACCTGTTCACATAATCCACTTGGAAAACATTATCAAATCATGTTTTTGAGGACCTTCGGAGGACGTAGGCCCCCAACAGTAGCCCCTCGCAATATTAATTTGTTAACGATAAATTCAGATTGCGATATGGACGAAGGCCTTGAGCCGAAGGTCCGAAAAAACACCTTCCCTTTGCTAGAATAGCAACATTCACTAACAAGCGGGGTCTTCCAATTTTCAACGCCCTGAGGGTATAAATAAGATCATACCGCAAACTTATTTGGTACGCACACTTGCCACCTGCTTCGGCCCACTAAATTTTTAGCTCTTGAGCACTAAGATTTGCTGATCTTTTTGATTTTGAAGCTTCGGCCTCGAAAACAGTTTTTTAGCGTTTCCGAAGATGTCTGAGGGTAAGAAGATCCCTGCTGAGACGAAGCTGAGTCTCGACGAAGAGAAGAACTTGGGGTTCCTTATAGCGATGGCGGAGACCAATACGGAGAAAATCACCAAGGAGATTCTTGAAGGTTTGTCCGAAGATACTGGTGACAGCGACAGTTATGATGTAGAAAGTGGTGGGGAAGAGTCCGAAGATCGACCATGGCGGCCAAGTCACACGGTTTTCGGGAAAACCACTATTAAGCAGAATCATATTGATAATATGAGGGGGAGGTATTTTCGGGATATATCTATTGTGAGGGTTGACGCTGGAGAAAAGACTTCTCCCACCCCCGAAGAAGATGAAGTCGTAATCTTCCGAAGCTTTCTCAAGGCTGGGCTTCGATTCCCCCTAAGCAACTTTGTTGTTGAAGTCCTGAAGACATTTCAAGTCTACCTTCATCAACTTACTCCCGAAGCTATCATAAGAATGGGGATGTTTGTCTGGGCTGCGAGAAGCCAAGGTTTAGAACCAAATGCTAAGAGCTTTTGCAACATTCATGAGTTGTTATATGAGACGAAGCCCTGGGGGAAAGAACAATATCACAACAACTTTGGGTGTTACAGCTTCGGTGCCCGCTCCGGGTCAAGCCGCCCTGTGCCGACCTTTCGGAAGAGGTGGCCCGGAGCCTGGATGACTGAATGGTTCTATGTAAAGAATGACTTAACAGCACAAGAAGATGTCAAGAGTATCATTATGCGCCCCATCTGGCAACGCTTCGGACTACGAAGGCCGAAGGTTGAAATGGATGAAGCAGCCGAGGAATGCCAAAGAGCCTTCAGCGTAGTCTGCTCTTTTATTGGGACAAGGGACTTGATTCAAGAACATATTGCCTTCAGGGTGTGGCCACTTGCAGGAAAGTGGGAAATGCCGAAGGAGACCATCAAAGAGTCCGACGAAGGCGGACTGGTCAGACTGAAATACACATTCAAATACGGGGATAAATTTGTTGAACCTGATGACGACTGGATGAAAAACATTGAAACATTAAGTGACGAACTGCTTGGAGTGTACTCGAAGGCCGAGAACACTGCGCTATCAGCAGCCTTCGGAGGCCGAAAGAAGAAAAGGCTCAACCGGGTATTTGACGCAGTCGGGTTTGTCTACCCTGACTATCGCTATCCGGTATCGGGTCACAAAAGAAAAAATTCTTCTCCTGCGACAGAAGCTACCACGAGTGCCACTACCGAGCCAGCGCCGCAAAGGAAAAAGATAAAGGTGCTCACTCACCGAGCGCGTTTTATTGAGCCGGCCACAGTGCCAGAATTTATTGGTGAAGTCTCTTTGGCCTCTGAAGCTACAGAACCAGCTCCAGTGCCGAAGATGGAAGAAAAGACTGAAGCGCCTTCAGCAGAAAAAGCAGAGAAACCGAAGATTGAAGAGCCAAAAATATCGGAAATCTTAAGTCCTTCAGCAAATGTCGAAACAATAAAAAATCAAAAGGGCCCGTCGGTGACCCCGAAAAGAAAAAGAATGGTGAACGTGCTAGATGTTTTGGAGACAATTAAGTCTTCAAGCACAACTCCAAAGAAGACTATTGAAGTTGCTGAAGTGTCTACCGAAGCTGCAGTTGCTGAAACTTCGAAGCAACAACCTGAAGCTGAAGTTGGGCCTTCAGAGCCCACCAAGGAACAATCTTTGGAAACAAAAATATCAGAACCAAATTTAGTTGAAGAAATTGACACTGCCGCCCCCGAAGCTCCTTCCAGCATATGCGATTACATCATACGACATGCTTCGGGGAAGAAATTATCTGAAGAAGAGATTTACGAAGCCAACTACTATGCCAGAGAGCTAAAATATCCGAAGGGGGCAGTAGTGTTTAATGGGACAAATGAAGATGACTTCCTGTACTGCCTTCCTGATAATAAAGAACTATCTGTCTGCCGAGAGATGGCTAGAAGCATGGGGTTCCCGAAGCTCGAAGCTGGATTATGTGCTATGACAAAGGAGGATCTCGCGGACAGTCTTGCGTACAATAGCCTAAAGGTATGGGAATTAAACGCTTGAAAAAAATTTTTAATACATAATTCATTCTTTTATTCTTATATGGATTCTTTTTCGTATAGGGCTTAATCCTGAGCAACGCATTAAGAGCACAAAAGAGTGCCGAAGATGAAAGCTATGAAATTGCGTTCAACAATTTACGATCAGAAGTTATTAAACTGAGAAACGAAGCTGTAGAAAAAGATAAAATTCTGGTTACATTAGTAGACAAAATAAAAAAGGACGAAGCTGCTGCAAAGATCCAGGCCGAAGCTCAGAAACGCGAAATTAAAGACCTTCAGAAGCAATTGGCCCGGGCGAAAGAAGAACGCATACTTGAAGAAACAAGACGGGAATGCAGCGACCAATGGGCTGATCATTTGGAAGCAACCGTGGAAGAGCTTCGGTCTTCTAAGAAAAAATGCTACGAAAAATCCATGGAATGCGTAAAGAAAATTAAAACCAGCTTCGCCAGCGTTGGCGCATTCTCTAGTGAAGAGAATTTCTCAAGAGGCAATCCCGAAGGTCCAATAGAATGGATCAGTCACGAAGCAGAGGCCTTCGAGGAAATCCTGAGTAGCCGCGGTGACATCTGCGCTTTTTCGGGCGCCAGGGGGGTTGCTACTGTCTTGGAGAAGAAAGGTTGTGAACATGTAAAATCTTTAGCTCAGTCCGAAGCTGCCTTATCCTCCGAAGGCATCAAAGACCCCTCGGCCGAAGCAAGCATGGTTGGTGGCAAATTCTTTACTGATGTCTGGGACAACGGTGGCCGAGAAATGGCGCAAGAAATCATTCAAAGGAGTGAAAAAGGCATCCATGATGCTAGGAAAGTGACAGAAGTTGCCGAAGGGCAAATAGGTATTAATTAGTCGCTCTTATTGTGTTGTAATTTTTATTTCAAACTTTGTTCGCGGTTTGTAATAGTAATGCAGAAATATTCTCTTCCCTCAGAACCTGCTGGATCGTCTGGTGACCCTCACACAAAAGGGGATGACGAAATTAAACAAATGGCCGAAGCTATCATGGATAAAGTTGTTGAACAACTTCTAAATGAGGCTGCCGAAGTAGTATTAAGAGAAGACTAGGTGTTATTAAAAATATTTGAAGTGTGATCTATGTAATATTTTGTACATTTGAATGTAATATACAAGTCTCTTTTCATTATTCAATTCTTTACGATGCATGAAATTCTACATACATACCATTTTTGAGCCTTCGGCGAAAAAACACCTTCCCTTCTTTTCATGCTTCGTGAAGAAGACATTCTCCGTTAAAACTATTCTGATGAATTACGTCCACGCTTCGTGAAAACATTCTCCGAAGCTGTGCAATTTCGATATTACTCTGATGAAGCACGTCCATGCTTTGTGAAAACATTCTTCGAAGCTGTATTCCAAAGATTATCATTGCATTCCCTCGTGACTTTACACAATTTTCACTTTCTCAAAGCGTCCTTTCGAAGGTTAATACTGTGTCCCCTTCTTTTGCCATATGCAACATGATGTATGATGCTTATGCTATGCAAAATGATGTGATGATGTTATGTTATGCAAATGACGTTTGTTCCGAAGATACACACAAAATATATTTGTAAGCTCTGCATTCCCTTAGGAACGTCTTTGGAGCTTCTTCGCCTTTTACTTAGGCGGTATCAGCGTTGACTTTTCGCTGTAAGCTCTGCATTCCCTTAGGAACGTCTTTGGAGCTTCTTCGCCTTTTACTTTAGGCGGTATCAGCGTTGACTTTTCGCTGTATGCTCTGCATTCCCTTAGGAACGTCTTTGGAGCAAAAAACTTACACTGCGCTCCCTTTGGAACGGCTTTTTGTATCTTCGGCAACTTACTCTGCGTTCCTTAGAACGACTTTTTGTTGCTTCGAAGGATTTTTAATAATTCGAAGGTCCTCTTTGTTACCGCAAATTTTTAAGCTTCAGCAACTTAAGCCTGTGGAGAAGATAGGTTTTCCTCATAATCAACCACGAAACTATTACTTGAAAACTGAAATGTTCTTTATTACACAGAAAATAGAACTAAACGGAAAAGACTGTTATCAAAGTAGGATATTTGTCAATAAATGTGCTTCGACTCTGGCACAGTACTATTGACTGTGCGAGCTTCAGATTGCTCTCTGAGATCCCTTTGGTGCGGAACATATTGGCTCCCTTCTGGCTGTTGGCCTTGTTGCAGCGGAGGTGGAGGCGGGGGCTGTTGCCATGAAGCTTGAGGCTGACTCGCCGAAGCTACGGAAACTGCAGGGTGGTTGCCCACGTATTCCGGGATGTAAGGCTGATGGTACGAAGCAGTATGCATGACCTGCTTCGGCTGGCCCTGTTGCGCTGCAGCTTCTGCTAGCTCCTTTTGTTTCTGGATAGTAACATGGCACATCCTGGTGGTATGGCCCTTGTTTTCACCACAGAATAAGCAAAATACCCTCCTTGGTTGATCTCCAAATCTTCCGCCGAAGCCCCTGGCGCCTCTGCCTCTTGGAGCTGGTGGCCGGAAGAAAGTTTGTTGTTGCCCCGAAGCCTGTGAGGAGCACTGCGGTCTGTTCTGCTGACTCCCCTTATCATCATTTTGAGTGGAGTTGTGGATGGACCTGACATGCCTCGGATAGAATCTTCCTCCGAAGCCCCTGGTCATTTCAGAAAATCTGAAGGCCTCCTCCCTTCTTTGGCGAAATTCATTATCGGCACGAATGTACTCATCCATCTTCTGGAGCAGCTTCTCCAGAGTCTGAGGAGGCTTCCTAGCAAAGTATTGAGCTGCAGGTCCAGGACGAAGCCCCTTGATCATGGCTTCGATGACAATTTCATTGGGCACCGTTGGTGCCTGCGCCCTCAAACGCAAGAACCTTCTGACATACGCCTGAAGGTATTCTTCATGATCCTGAGTGCACTGGAACAAGGCTTGAGCAGTGACCGGCTTCGTCTGAAATCCTTGAAAGCTGGTTAACAACATATCCTTCAGCTTCTGCCATGAAGTGATCGTTCCTGGTCGAAGTGAGGAATACCAGGTCTGAGCAACACTCCTGACGGCCATAACGAAAGACTTTGCCATGACTGCAGCATTGCCACCATACGAAGACACTGTTGCTTCATAGCTCATCAAGAACTGCTTCGGGTCTGAGTGGCCGTCGAACATGGGAAGCTGGGGTGGCTTATAGGACGGAGGCCAGGGTGTAGCCTGCAGCTCAGCGGACAGAGGAGAGGCATCATCGAAAACAAAATTTCCATGATGGAAATTGTCATACCAGTCATCTTCGTTGAAGAAGCCCTCCTGATGAAGGTCTTTTTGTTGAGGCCTTCGGTTCTGCTCATCATGGGTAAGATGACGAACTTCTTCAGAAGCTTCGTCTATCTGCCTTTGCAGCTCAGCTAGCCTGGCCATCTTTTCCTTTTTCCTCTGCACCTGTTGATGAAGCATTTCCATATCCCTGATCTCTTGGTCTAGTTCATCCTCCTGAAGCGTCGGGCTGACGGCCTTCCTCTTCTGGCTTCGGGCCTCCCGAAGAGAGACGGTCTCCTGGTTGGGGTCCAGCGGTTGCAGTGCTGTAGCCCCAGTCGCTGAAGCTTTCTTCGGCGCCATAGCGAAGGTCTATAGCTTCCGAAGGTGTTCAAAAAACTCGAGGTGGAAGTGAGTTCACCGGAGGTGGGCGCCAATGTTGGGGACTTGTTCTCAAATGCTAAGAGTTAAGAACAAGGCAACATAAAAAGTGTTAAGTGTTAAAGTCCTTCGTCCTTCGAAACATTATGCCCCTTCGGG
Organism: Zea luxurians; assembly: GCA_029449295.1. Classification (NCBI taxonomy): domain Eukaryota; kingdom Viridiplantae; phylum Streptophyta; class Magnoliopsida; order Poales; family Poaceae; genus Zea; species Zea luxurians. Next base: position 10,597,142 of record JAOPSE010000027.1, on the reverse strand, counting down.
AAATAATGAGTTTCGGACGAAGGTCATAAGAGACATACCTTCGTAAATATAACAAGTAATGACGAAGGATTCATATAAAGCATGAGATATAATATAGACATCATCATAGAATCATTTCTATTTTATTAATATGGAAAAATAGAAATGATTTCAAATTACAAATGTACCTTCGGTCCTGAGAGAAGGTAGAAAGTACAAGTGTGATGCAAAAGCAAATGCCAAGTCAGCGTGAACAGTACGGGAGCACTGTTCATCTATTTATAGACGCGGGACGCAGCCCACGTAAAATTACATTCATGTCCATTACATTTGCCAATGACTTATGGAAATCTGTCAAGGCCCAAGTAGTCTTTTCATCTTTAAGTCGGTTCCCCTCTCTGCTATCGCGATGAAGCTTCCCTGCGTACAGCTTCGGCTGTGCACCATCCTTCGTGGAGCTTGGTAATCAGCCCGTCCTCCATTTTAATCCCCCTTCGTCTGGTTCAGGTTTCGTCCTGACCGTACTTCATGTTCATAATTCTGAGTCCAAAGATACCTGTTCACATAATCCACTTGGAAAACATTGTCAAATCATGTTTTTGAGGACCTTCGGAGGACGAAGGCCCCCAACAGCTGTGGAGTATTTTTCTAAATGGATTGAGGCGAAGCCATTAGCCACAATAACTTCGGCCACTGTCCAAAAGTTTTTCTGGCAGAATATTGTCTGTCGCTTCGGGGTACCGAAGGCCATCACTGTAGATAATGGAACACAATTCGACTCCGAAGCTTTCAGAAATTTCTGTGATCAAATTGGTACGAAGATCCATTTTGCATCAGTCAGGCATCCGGAGTCAAATGGGCTCGTTGAAAGGGCCAACGACATTATAATGACACGAATAATGAAGTTAATCTTCAATCAACCCAGGGGAAAGTGGCCAGATCAATTAACCAAAGTGGTGTGGAGCCACAATACAACAACATCAAGGTCTACAGGCTTTACTCCATTCAAGTTATTATTCGGTGACGAAGCAGTAACTCCGGAAGAAGCTAAAGCTGGATCAATAAGAGTAGTAGCTTCGGCAGAATCAGGTCCTGAAGATGCTTGTCTTGTGGAAAAAGATGCTTTAGAAGGGATCAGGCTTCAAGCCGTGGAGAATATCAATAAATACCAAGCTGAAACAGTCAAATGGCGAGATAGAAAGGTCTGGCTAAAAAATATTGAGCCGGGACACTTGGTGCTTCGGAGAGTAGCCAACCCAGATACAGTGGGCAAGCTACAGTTGAAATGGGAAGGACCTTTCTTAGTAGTATCTTCGTCAAGGCCTGGTTCGTACAGATTGAAGGACATGGACGGCAACGAAATTCCAAGATCTTGGAATGCGGATGAGCTTCGGCGATATTATGTATAACTTGATGTAACTTTTTATGTTTTTTCTTTTCTTTTTCATGGCACCCTTTTCCTTTCTAAAGGGGGAGAAAGGTTTTTAATGGGGCCATCACATGTAATTTCCTCTTTAGTTTTATAAGACCAAAATCCCCCAAAGAATGTAAATGTAAAAGCTGAGAACGCACCATCGAGTGCCGAAACTGAAAAAGCGAAGAAGCTCCAAAGACGTTCCTACGGGAATGCAGAGCTTACAACGAAAAGTCAACGCTGATACCGCCGAAAGTAAAAGGCGAAGAAGCTCCAAAGTCGTTCCTAAGGGAATGCAGAGCTTACACCGAAAAGTCAGCGCTGATACCGCCGAAAGTAAAAGGCGAAGAAGCTCCAAAGTCATTCCTAAGGGAATGCAGAGCTAATGTGTGATTGTTTCTAAGAAAATAATGGCTGAAGTTTTGGCTTCGGATATGTCTTTGGACATTCATTTGCACATCACATTACATCATAGCATTTGCATTCATAAACATTCATTCATGGCATAAGTGGTTGTTTCGGCAAAAAAAAAGAAGAGGCGGTCTTTTATGCTTCGTTGTGTATAAAAAAGAACGGTTTCGGCAAAAAAGAAGAGGCGGTCTTTTATGCTTCGTTGTGTATGAAAAGAAGGGAAGGTGTTTTTTCGCCTTCAGCTCAAAATACTAATTTCGTCCACATCAAAGCACCTCAATGGAAGGGTAAGGATATATTACAAGGTATGGACAGAATTCATCAAGAACGGTTCAGCTGTATTTACAAAAGTTGTTGTACAAGTCTACTGAGTTTTTTCTACAAAGTACTCCTACTGATCTTCACCGAGCTTCAGCTTCGGCGGCATATTTTTTAAGCATCACCTTCAGCTTCGTCATCCTGCATGAATCAAGGTATTGTGAGTAAAAATCAAGTGTGAAGGAGAAGGTAAGTACAAGGTATGATTTCTTACTGGTTCAAGATGACTTCGAGCTTCGTCTCCAGCCTTCTCCCGCCCGCCTTTTGTCCATATCATTTTTATAAATCTGTTTGAAATGCTTCGGGCGAGGTCAGGAATATCGTCTAGAATTGATGGAGACAGAGTGAAATTCGGTCTGTTGACGATTTTTCCATGCTCACAGCCGGCTTTCAGGAACGCTGCAGCGGTGCCTCGAGAAGCTACCCAGGCACAGAAATCACCGTGCCCGGCTATAACTTCGTCAAGCTCTTCAATTTCAGCTTCAATATGTTCGAAGGCTCTTGGCAAATTTTCAGCAGCAGGGGTGAACTTTCCACTGCTGGCTCCAACTGAGTAAAAGATCTTCTTTAATTGTTGAATACAGCTGTTACTAAATTTCAAACATTTGTCTTGAAGGCTTGTTAATGATTTCTTCAAATCTGAGTTGATTTGGACTTCGGCCTCAAGTTTTGAATTAAGCTCTAGCTTCTCTTGTTCAAATTGTTTTGATTGGCAGATAAGCTTCGAATTCAATTCTGATACTTTAGCTTCAGTCTCTGCCAGCAAGCCTTCAGTTGTTTGGAGTTCAAAGTCTTTCTTTTCAATAATAGCTGATTGCTCTTTTATCTTGCTCTCTAGATTTTCGATTATAGCTTCGTGTTTCTTATCCTCTAGATCTTGCTGCATCCTCAAAGCTTTGCTTAGTAGCATGCTCTGCAAATAAACAACCTTCGTTAGGAATATTTCCATTATTAAAAACAATAGAAGTCAGAGAAAAGTTGTTTACCTTGAAATTGGAATACAATAAGCTGCCGACGATATGTTGTCGTCAGTAGCGGCTGATATCTGTTTCTAGCTTCGGAAAACCGATACTCTTTGATAGAGTACCGATGACCTTAGCTCCAGTTTGATCTCGGATGCAGCCTAATTTTTCATCGTCAACACCTCCGAAAAGAAGAGCTCCTGGCTTATATCCGCAAGAATTGGCATAGTCTTTAAGCTCTTCTATTTCGGCCTTCGACAATTTTTGCCCAACTAAATTTTGAAATATGTAGGCTTCGTCTTCCGAAGTGTCTTCGGCTATTTCTTTTCCCTTCCCAGGCACTGTGGCCATGGTTTTTTCAGCAGCAGTGGCAGCTCCTTCTGCAGTCATGTCTAGCAAAATTTTGTCGATGTCTTCAATGGTAGTTTCTAAGTTCACATCTTCGGCTGAAGCGGCTTCGGTAGCCGCGACCTCCGAAGGTGCGACTTCGACATTTGTTGTGCCCTCAACAGCTGGCGTTTTCCGAATTGACGCCCTCGGTGGCGTCTTGTCAATAACTTCGGTCACTGCAATAATTCTTTGCCTCTTTGTTTTGGTTATCTTCGTTTTTTCCGGCTCCTCCACCTTTCAAAAAAGCTTCGTCAGTTGAGGCCCTAATGGACTTAGCTTCGTGGGCAGGGATTCAGTCATTACCTTTAAGATTTCCTCCACGTCGCTGGTAGAAGGTGGTGCAGGAGTCCCCTCTTCATCGGATAATTTTCGCTTTGGAGTTGATATTTTTCTCTTCTTGGGAATTTTCTTCTCTTTTGGTGGTTTTTCTTCATCCTTGTTCAAAGTTTCGGCCACTCTTTTCCTTTTTTGGCCCTCAGCACCATTGTTCAGCCGTTCATAGTCAGGGTACTCGAAACCCAGGGCATCAAACACTCGGTTCAGCCTTCGCTTCGGACGAGTGCCGAAGGCCGCGGTCATCAGTTGATCTTCTTTTTGGAATAATTCCCAAGAATTTCATTGCACATTACCTCAACTGTGTCCAGCCACTCTTGGCAAGGTTTTTTAAAGTATTTCTTGAATTTGAAATGGTAAGGAAGCCGGACAAGTTCCCCCTTCTTCTTCTCCCCCTCTAGCTTTGGCATTTCCCATTCTTTTAGAGTAGGGAAGACTCTGAACGCCAGGAACTCTTGAACCAGATCCCTGGTACCGATATGCTCTGAAATAATTTCAAACTCACCCAGTGCAGCCCAGGTGGGACCTTCTAATGTCATGTGGCATCGCGGCCTTGTTTCTCCGAAGATTAATTCAAGTGGGCTTTGTACCAACTTTTCTTCGTCTTCGTCAACTTTCACATAAAACCACTCAGACTTCCAGCCTGCCGGCCATTTGCTTCGGTAGCTAATAACAGGAAACTTTGTTGTTTTCCGGTAGGCAAAATTGTAGCAACCAAAGTTATCATGTAATCCATCTTTTCTGGCCTTCGTTTGGTAATGTAACTCATGAACTCGACAAAAACTGTCGGCAAACGGCTCCACTGCCTGGCTTCGGAGGGCCCAGATATAGACATTAAGCCTAACGATAGCGTTAGGAGTCAATTGATGAAAGTAAATACCAAACTTCTTCAATACATCTGCAATAATTCCATGAAGAGGGAATCTCAGCCCAGCCTTTAAAAAGCTCTTGAAAATGACTATCTCGTCCTTCTCTGGCTTCGGGGTAGTTTCTTCTCCCCCGAAGCGAAGTAGTTTCTTCTGATTTTCACTGAAATAACCTGATTTTACCATCTTGGCGAGATCAGCCTTTGAAATGGTCGACTTTCCGAAGTCTAAGTGGCTGGGCTTGCTGGACATGGCAATGCGATAGTCATCTTCGGGATCAGTTTCTTCAATGTTCTCTTCTTCTCCTTCGGCAGTTGTCGGGTCTGCTTCAGCAGCGGGCATTTCTTCCACAGTCACCAGTCTGGATCGTTGCATTGCTTCAGAGATAGGAACAGTCTCTGAACCTTCAGCTTCGTCTGCTTCACGCTCAACCCTGGCAGTGGATCGCACTCTGACCATTTGATTCTGAGTTTGGGGAAATTGAATACTTTTTTCTTTTTCTTTTTTCTCCCGAAGCCTTTCTTTCTGACGAAGCAGACTTCGAGACAGACCTTCGTTCGATTCTGAGAATCAAACTTCGGCTACAGTTAAAAATTTTGGCAGCAAAACAGTGCAAATAGCAATGAAGGCTGTGGTAACTTCGCACCTACTCGTCTGTTTATATAGTGCTGCAGGTAAGAAGGCGAAGCACCAGGATTTTTACACCAGGCGGGCAGTCACTTACACTCGCTGCGCGGTGGAGCGCAAAGATCAAACAGTAACTCTGCAAGGTGGGCCTGGCACGCGCTCGGAAACTGGATCGTTTCTCGGCAACAAGCTCAGGGAAGGTGTTTTTGGACCTTCGGCTTCCCGAAGCTTGAGAGGCTTTTTTTTCACGGATCAAGCTCGTTACGAAAAACGATCTAGCACCGCGAAAGGGGCTACTGTTGGGGCCATGCTTCGTTGCGCCGAAGGTCTTACGGGAGGAGGCAGCTTCGGCTGAAGTTGTCCCCAGGAGATGACCGAAGGTTCCTTTTCATGAAGCTTCGGCATTACAAACCGACATAGAGATAAAATGACCTTTTAATCCATAAAGGTCTGAGTCAATGATTGTAAACTTTTATGAGGGGCATAATTGTAATTCGTCACAGGCTGTGTCCTGTGTCTATAAATAGATGAACAGTACCCCCGAACTGTTCACGCTGACTTATATTCACTTGCGCGTCACGCTTGGACTTTTGCCTTCTGTCAAGCCGAAGGTAAAAATGTAATCCAATATTGTTCAAGTACATTCATGGTTATATGATTAAAAGATATTAATGATGACATATGATTATTCATGTTATTTCTCATGTCTCATATGCTTCTCCTTTCATTGAGATATATCATAATGTCGAAGGTACGTCCTTCATGACCTTCGTCTAAAGATCATTATATCCTAAGGGAGATAATGCTCTGAAGGACGAAGGGCATTAATCATTAACCTTTTTGTGTTGCCTTGTTCTTAATTCATAGCATTTGAGAACAAGTCCCCAACATTATGTCTCCTTCATGTTTGATGAAGGATGGTTATTCATTTGCGAGTGAAAACAATGGTTGTGTGATCTCTAAGAATGGCATGTTTGTGGCTTTTGCATCCATTATGAATGGGTTATTCATTTTAAATCTTGATGATGCACCTATCTATAATATTAGTGCTAAAAGGCCTCGGCCTAATGATTTAAGTCCTACCTACATGTGGCACTGTTGTTTGGGTCATATAAGTGAGAATCGCATGAAGAAGCTTCATTCTGATGGGCTTTTAGCTTCGTTTGATTTTGAATCATACGAGACATGTGAAGCTTTCTTACTTGGTAAGATGACCAAGGCGCCCTTCACGGGTTTACCGGAGAGGACATTAGATTTATTGGAACTCATACATACTAATGTGTGCGGACCAATGAGTACGATAGCTAGGGGAGGATTCCAATACTTCATAACCTTCACTGATGATTTTAGTAGATATGGGTATGTCTACTTAATGAAACACAAGTCTGAATCCTTAGAAAAGTTCAAAGAGTTTCAGAATGAAGTAGAAAATCAGCGTGGCAAGAAAATTAAAGCACTGCGATCGGATCGTGGAGGTGAATATTTGAGTCATGAGTGTAGCAATCATCTAAGGAGTTGTGGAATTGTTCCACAGCTTATGCCGCCTGGAACGCCTCAGAGGAATGGCATGTCTAAGCGACGTAATCGGACTTTATTGGATATGGTTCGATCAATGATGAGCTAGTCGGACCTACCTTTGTCGTTTTGGGGATACGCTCTAGAAACAGCAGCTTTCACACTAAATAGGGTACCGTCTAAGTCCGTAGTTAAGACACCATATGAGATATGGACTAGGAAGACTCCCAGTTTGTCTTTTCTGAAGATTTGGGGTTGTGAGGTTTACGTCAAGCGACTTCAGTCGGATAAACTCACTCCAAAATCAGACAAGTGCATGTTCATGGGATATCCAAAGGAAACTTTAGGATATTACTTTTACCACCGGTCAGAGGGCAAAGTGTTTGTCGCCTGGAATGGTGTGTTCTTAGAGAAAGAGTTTCTCAAAAGAGAGAAAAGTAAACAAAAGGTGTATCTTGAAGAAGTTCAGGATGAGCTAGTGGGACAAGATTCAACAAGTGATGCTAATGTAGCAGAACAAGTTGAGACGTCTATGGCAAGAGAATCACCACCACAACCACGAAGGTCAGCAAGGCTTCGCGAGGCACGAGGAGAAGTGCTATTGTTGGGCAATGGGGAAGTGTTGTTGTTAGACAACGACGAACCTGCAACATATGCAGAAGCGATGATGGACCCAGATTCCGAGAAATGGCAAGTCGCCATGAGATCCGAGATAGATTCCATGGGAGAAAATCAAGTTTGGAACTTGGTTGACCCGCCTGATGGTGTTAGACCCATAGAATGCAAATGGATCTATAAGAAGAAGAAAGACATGGATGGAAATGTTCACATCTATAAGGCTCGACTTGTTGCAAAGGGTTTTCAACAAGTTCAAGGAGTTGACTATGACGAGACATTCTCGCCAGTAGCGATGCTTAAATCTATTCGGATCATTCTAGCTATTGCCGCATATTTCGATTATGTGATTTGGCAGATGGATGTCAAAACAGCTTTCCTTAATGGAAACCTAGATGAGGACATGTATATGATACAGCCCAAGGGTTTTGTCGATCCGATCAATGCTGGAAAGATATGCAAACTTCAGAAATCCATTTATGGGTTGAAGCAAGCATCTCGGAGTTGGAACATTCGTTTTGATGAAGTGGTCAAAGGGCTTGGTTTTCATCAGAATGAAGAAGAAGCTTGTGTTTACAAGAAGGAAAGTGGGAGCGCTGTTGTATTTCTGATCTTGTATGTGGATGACATATTATTGATTGGGAATGACATTCCTATGCTGGAGTCCATCAAGGCTTCATTGAAAAAGACTTTTTCTATGAAGGACTTAGGGGAAGCAGCATAAATTTTGGGCATAAGGATCTATAGAGATAGGTCGAAGAGGCTTATAGGATTAAGTCAAGATACGTACATTGACAAGGTTTTGAAATGGTTCAACATGGAACAGTCCAAGAAAGGGTTCTTACCTATGTCACATGGTATACACCTTAGCTAGATGCAATGTCCTACGACGGCTAATGAGCGGGAGCACATGAGTAAGGTACCATACGCCTCAGCAATTGGATCAATCATGTATGCCATGATAAGTACACGCCCAGATGTTTCATATGCTATAAGTGCTACGAGTAGGTACCAGGCTGATCCAGGTGAGGGTCACTGGACAGCGGTAAAAGGCATTCTTAAGTACTTAAGAAGGACTAAAGATATGTTCCTGGTATATGGGGGTAAGGAGGAGCTCGTTGTAACTGGTTACATCGATGCTAGCTTCCAAACTGACCCAGACGAGTTAAAATCGCAATCAGGTTTTGTGTTCACAATAAATGGTGGTGCTGTTAGTTGGAAGAGTTCCAAACAGGAGACTATGACTGATTCTACAATAGAAGCCGAGTACTGTTGGGGGCTTGTTCTCAAAATGCTTCGAATTAAGAACAAGGCAACATAGAAAATGTTAGGTGTTAAGGTCCTTCGTCCTCCAAAACATTATATCCCCTCAGGATATAAAGAATTTCGGACGAAGGTTACGAAGGACGTACCTTCGGTCCTGAGGAAAGCAAAGGAACAAGTGTGATGCGAAAGCAAATGGCAGGTTCGCGTGAACAGTACAGAGGTACTGTTCATCTATTTATAGGCACAGGTCGCAGCCTGTGACAAATTACAATTATGCCCCTTACAAAAGTTTACAACAATGACTCAGACCTCTATGGATAAAAAGGTCATTCTATCTCTATGTCGGTTTGTAACGCCGAAGCTTCATGAAAAGGAACCTTCGGCCATCTTCTGGGGACGACTTCAGCCGAAGCTGCTTCTTCGTGTGAGACCTTCGGCGCACCGAAGCATGGCCCCAACAGTAGCCCCTTTCGCGGTGCTAGATCGTTTTTCGTAACGAGCTTGACCCGTGAAAAAAAGCCTCTTCAGCTTCGGGAAGCCGAAGGTCCAAAAAACACCTTCCCTGAGCTCGTTGCGGAGAAACGATCCGGCTTCCGAGCGCGTGCCAGGCCCACTTTGCAGAGTTACTGTTTGATCTTTGCGGTCCACTGCACAGCGAGTACAAGTGACTGCCCGCCTGGTGTAAAAAATCCTGCCGCTTCGCCTTCTTACCTGCAGCACTATATAAACAGACGGGTAGGTGTGAAGTTACCACAGCATTCATTGCTATTTGCACTGTTTTGCTGCCAAAATTTTCCACCATAGCCGAAGCTTGACTCTCAGAATCGAACGAAGGTCCATCTCGACGCCTGCTTCGTCAGAAAGAAGAGCTTCGGGAGGAAAGAAAAAAGAAAAAAGTATCTGACTTCCCCAAACTCAGAATCAAATGGCGAGAGTGCGATCTACTGCCAAAGTTGTACGTGAGGGAGACGAAGCCGAAGGTTCGAACACTGTGCCCATCTCCGAAGCGATGCAGCGTTCCGGTCTAGTGACTGCGGAAGAAATGCCTGCTGCTGAAGCAAACCCGACAACTGCCGAAGGAGAAGAAGAAAACATTGAAGGGACTGATCCCAAAGATGACTACCGTATTGCCATGCCCAGCAAGCCCAGTCACCTGGATTTTGGGAAATCAACTGTTTCAAAGGCTGATCTTTCAAAGATGGTGAAAGCAGGTTATTTCAATGAAGACCAGAAGAAGCTACTTCGCTTCGGGGGAGAAGAAACCACCCCGAAGCCAGGGAAGGACGAGATTGTCATCTTCAAGAGCTTTTTAAAGGTTGGGCTGAGATTCCCTCTTCACAAGATTATTGCGGAGATACTGAAGAGGTTTGGTATCTACTTTCATCAATTGACTCCTAACGCCATCGTTAGGCTCAATGTTTATATCTGGGCCCTCCGAAGCCAAGCTGTGGAACCGTTTGCCGACAGCTTCTGCCGAGTTCACGAATTACATTACCAAACAAAGGCCAGAAAAGATGGGCTACATGATAATTTCGGTTGCTATAATTTTGCCTACCGGAAGACAACAAAGTGTCCTGTCATCAGCTACCGAAGCAAATGGCCAGCAGGCTGGAAATCTGAGTGGTTTTATGTAAAAGTTGACGAAGACAAAGAAAAATTGGTACAAAGCCCTCTGGATTTAATCTTTGGAGAGACAAGGCCACGATGCCACATCGGCAGGCTAGAAGGTCCCACCTGGGCTGCTCTGGGTGAATTTGAAATTATTTCAGAACATATTGGCACCAGGGATCTAGTTCAGGAATTCTTGGCATTCAGAGTTTTCCCTACTCTAAAAGAGTGGGAAATGCCGAAGCTGGAGGGAGAGAGGAAGAAGGGGGAGCTGGTCCGGCTTCCTTATCACTTCAAGTTTAAGAAGTACTTTAAAAAAACCCTGCAAAGAGTGGTTAGACACAGTTGAGGTGATGTGCAATGAAATCCTGGGGAATTACTCCAAAAAAGAGGATCAACTAATGACAGCGGCCTTCGGCGCCCGACCGAAGCGAAGGCTGAACCGAGTGCTTGATGCCCTGGGCTTCGAATACCCAGACTATGAGCAGGTGAACAAGGGTGCCGAGGGCCACAAAAAGAAAAAGAGTGGCCGAAACTCTGACCAAGGATGAAGAACGACCAGCAACAGAGAAGAAAATTCCCAAGAAAAGAAAAATATCAACTCCGAAGCGAAAAATATCCGAAGAAGAGGGGACCCCCACACCACCTTCTACCAGCGACGTGGAGGAAATTTTAAAGGTAATGACTGAACCCATGCCCACGAAGCTAAGTCCATTAGGGCTCCAACTGACGAAGCTTTTTCAAAAGGTGGACGAGCCGGATCAAACGAAGATAAGCAAACCCAAGCGGCAAAGAATTATTGCGGTAACTGAAGTTATCGACAAGACGCCGCCTAGGGCGTCAATTCAGAAAACACCAGCTGTCGAAGGCACCACAAACGTCGAAGTCGCACCTTCGGAGGTCGCGGCTGCCGAAGCCGCTACAGCCGAAGATGTAAACTTAGAACTACCATTGAGGACATTGACAAAATCTTGCAAGACATGGCTGCAGAAGAAGCTGGCACTGCTGCCGAAAAAACCATGGCCACAGTGCCTGGGAAGGGGAAAGAAATAGCCGAGGACACTTCGGACGACGAAGCCTACACATTCCAAAATTTAATTGGGCAAAAACTGTCGAAGGCCGAAATGGAAGAACTTAAGGACTATGCCAAATCTTGCGGCTACAAACCAGGAGCTCTCCTATTTGGAGGTGTGGACGATGAAAAATTAGGCTGCATTCAAGACCAAACTGGAGCTAAGGTAATCGGTACTCTATCAAAGAGTATCGATTTTCCGAAGCTAGAGACAGACATCAGCCGCTACCGACGACAACATATCGTCGGCAGCTTATTTTACTCCAACTTCAAGGTAAACAACCTTTTCTCTGGTTTTTATTGCTGTTAATAATGAAAATGTTACCAACGTAAGTTGTTTCTGTGCAGAGCATGCTACTGAGCAAAGCTCTGAAGATGCAGCAAGATTTGGAGGACAAAAAACACGAAGCTATAATTGAAAACTTAGAAAGCAAGATAAAAGAACAATCTGCCATCATTGAAAAGAAAGACTTCGAGCTCCAATCGACCGAAGGCTTGCTGGCTGAGACTGAGGCTAAACTATCAGAGTTGAATTCGAAGCTTATCAGTCAATCAAAACAATTCGATCAGGAGAAGCTAGAGCTTAATTCGAAGCTTGAAGCCGAAGTCCAGACCAGCTCAGAGTTGAAGAAATCGTTAACAAGCCTTCAAGACAAATGCTTGAAATTTGGCAATAATTGTATTGGACGATTAAAAAAGATATTTTACTCTGTTGGAGCCAGCAGCGGGAAATTTAACCCTTCAGCGGAAAATTTACCACAGGCCTTCGATCATATTGAAGCTGAAATCGAAGAACTTGACGAAGTTATAGCCGGGCACGGCGACTTCTGTGCCTGGGTAGCTTCTCGGGGTACCGCTGCTGGCATTCCTGAAGGCCGGCTGCGAGCATGGAAAAATTGTCAACAGGCCCAACTTCACCCTATCTCCATCAATCCTGGATGATATACCTGACCTCGCCCGAAGCATCTCAAATAGATTTATAAAAATGATATGGACAAAAGGCGGGCGGGAGAAGGCTGGAGACGAAGCCCGAAGTCATCTTGAACCAGTAAGAAATGATACTTCGTACTTACCTTTTCCTTTGCACTTGATTTTTACTCACGACTCCTTGATTTATGTAGGATGACGAAGGTGAAGATGATGTTTAAGTTATGTCGCCGAAGCTGTCGCCGAAGCTGAAGCTTAATGAAGATCAGTAGAAATGTACTATAGGAAAAAAACTCAGGATACTTTTGTAACAAGTTTTGTAAATACAATTGAACTGTTCTCAAGGAACTTTGTACATACCTTGTAGTATATTCTTACCCTTCTACTAGGGTGCTTTGATGTGAACGAAATCAGTATTTTGAGCCGAAAGCGAAAAAACACCTTCCCTTCTTTCGTACACAACGAAGCATAGAATACCACTTCTCCCTTCTGCCGAAGCTTTTCTTTTACACAACGATTCATAAAAAGCCAATTCTCCTTCTGCCGAAGCTTTTCTTTTACACAACGATTCATAAAAAGCCAATTCTCTTTTTTGCCGAAGCAACCACTTTGGTACATAAATGCTATGAATGAATGCTTATGTATGCAAATGCCATGATGTAATGTAATGTGCGAATGAATGTCCGAAGCGTATGTCCGAAGCCACACTCATCCATTATTTCCTTAGGAACAACCACACATCAGCTCTGCATTCCCTTAGGAACGACTTTGGAGCTTCTTCGCCTTTTACTTAGGCAGTATAAGCTCTGCATTCCCTTAGGAACGTCTTTGGAGCTTCTTCGCCTTTTACTTAGGCGGTATCAGCGTTGACTTTTCGCTGTAAGCTCTGCATCCCCTTAGGGACGTCTTTGGAGCTTCTTCGCCTTTTACTTTCGGCGGAATCAGAGCTCTGCATCCCCTTAGGGACGTCTTTGGAGCTTCTTCGCTTTTTTTTTTCAGTTTCGGCACTCGATGGTGCGTTCTCAGCTTTTACATTTACATTCTTTGGGGGATTTTGCTCTTATAAAACTAAAAAGGAAATTACATATGATGGCCCCATTAAAAACCTTTCTCCCCCTTTAGAAAGGAAAAGGGTGCCATGAAAAAAGAAAAAGAAAAACATAAAAAGTTACATCAAGTTATACATAATATCTCCGAAGCTCATCTGCATTCCAAGATCTTGGAATTTCGTTGCCATCCATGTCCTTTAATCTGTACGAACCAGGCCTCGACGAGGATGCTACTAAGAAAGGCCCTTCCCATTTCAATTGTAGCTTGCCCACTGTATCTGGGTTGGCCACTCTCCGAAGCACCAAGTGTCCCGGCTCAATATTTTTTAGCCGGACCTTTCTATCTCGCCATTTGACTGTTTCAGCCTGGTATTTATTGATATTCTCCACGGCTTGAAGCCTGATCCCTTCTAAGGCATCTTTCTCCACGAGGCAAGTATCTTCGGGATCTGATTCTGCCGAAGCTACCACTCTTATTGATCCAGCTTTGGCTTCTTCCGGGGTTATTGCTTCGTCACCAAATAACAACTTGAATGGGGTAAAGCCTGTAGATCTTGATGTTGTTGTATTGTGGCTCCACACCACTTTGGTCAACTGATCTGGCCACTTTCCCCTGGGTTGATTGAAGATTAACTTCATTATTCCTGTCATTATGGTGCCGTTGGCCCTTTCAACAAGCCCATTCGACTCTGGATGCCTGACTGATGCAAAATGGATCTTCGTGCCAATTTGATCACAGAAATTTCTGAAATCTTCGGAGTCGAACTGCGTTCCATTATCTACAGTGATGGCCTTCGGTACTCCGAAACGACAGACAATGTTCTGCCAGAAAAATTTTTGGACAGTGGCCGAAGTTATTGTGGCTAATGGCTTCGCCTCAATCCACTTGGAAAAATACTCCACAGCTACTATAACATATTTTAGATTCCTTGAGCCGGTGGTAATGGACCCAGCAAGTCGAGGCCCCACCTTTGCAATGGCCAGACGGGCTGTATCAACTGTGTCAAAGACGAAGGTTGCTTCTGATCTCTCGCACATTTCTGACAACCTTCGCACTTTTGAACCAACTCCGCTGCATCCGAAGCTGCCTTCGGCCAATAAAACCCTTGGCGGAAAACTTTTCCAAGTAACGGCCTAGATCCGATGTGGGATCCACACAGGCCTGCATGTATTTCTTTCATTAACTCTATACCTTCGGTTCTAGACAAGCACTTGAGCAGCGGGGCACAAACTCCATGCTTGTATAACTCCCCTTCTATCATGACATACGGACGAGCTCTTGCCTCTATCCTTTTATTATAAGCTTCGTCATCTGATAGGAAGTTACCCTGAAGGTAAGAGATTATTTCAGTTCTCCAATCTTCACTGTAAACAGGAGAAATGTTAAGGACTGCTCTTTCAAGTAGCTCCACTGAAGGTGCCTTTATTGTTTCGAAGAACACATCCGAAGGTAGCGGCAGCCCCTGTGCTGCAGACTTGGCTAACAAATCAGCATGCTCATTTTGTCCTCGAGGGATATTCTTAACAGAAAATCCTTCGAAGGAAGCTTCGATCCTTCGGACCGTGTCTAGGTATTTTTCAAGCTTCGGGTCTCTAGCCTTGCAACTTTTGTCAATATGACCCGAAACAACCTGGGAATCAGTTTTAAGAATCGCCCTTCTGATTCCCATTGCCTTTAGTTTCCGAAGACCCAGGAGCAGGGCTTCGTACTCAGTTATATTATTTGTGCAGCTGAAGTCAAGTCTTGCTGCATAGCAAGTTTTAGCCTTGGACGGTGAGACCAACACAGCAGCTGCACCTGCTCTGAAGGTTCCCCAAGAGCCATCACAAAAACACTGTCCATACTTCGGCATCTTTATTTGCTTCTTCGTCCTGAGCCCCTGGCGTCCAGTCGGCAATGAAATCTGCCAATGCTTGAGACTGGATTGAGGATCTATGCACATAATCAATGTAAAATTCATTGAGCTCCGCAGCCCATTTTCCAATCCGGCCAGTAGCTTCTCTATTTCTCATGATATCCTTCAACGGATGCGAAGAAGGAACAATAATATTGTATGCCTGAAAATAATGCCGAAGCTTCCTGGATGCCATTAAAACGGCATACAACACCTTCTCCAGCTCTGTATAATTTTTCTTTGAGACACTGAGGACCTCAGATACAAAATACACTGGGACCTACTTCTTGACCTGTCCATCAAACTTCTCCTGGACAAGTGCCGCACTTACTGCTGAGTGCGAAGCCGCCACATATAACAACAGGGGAGCCCCTGGCGTTGGTGGGGTTAATGTTGTTAGATCTATTAAGTACTGCTTCAGCTCTTCGAAGGCTTTTTGTTGACTTGGGCCCCATTGAAAGACTTCAGCTGACTTCAACACCTCGAAGAATGGTAAGTTTCTTTCTGCTGATCTGGATATAAATCTGTTGAGAGATGCCAGCCTTCCTGTCAATCTTTGGGCCCCCTTTCTTGTGGTTGGTGGCTCCATTCGAAGTATAAGCTTCGATTTTATTTGGATTAGCTTCGATTCCCTTTGTTGAAAACCAAGCATCCAAGAAATTTGCCCTTCTTCACTCCGAAGACACATTTTTCTGGATTCAGCTTCAGACCAGCTTGTCTGAAGCTGGCGAAGGTCTCCTGCAGATCGGCAATATGATTTTCCTGCTTCGTGCTTTTTACAATAATGTCATCGACATAAGTCAACACATTCCTGCCTATCTGAGACTGGAGAACCTTCGCTGTCATTCGGCTGAAACTTCCTCCGGCATTTTTGAGCCCCTCAGGCATCCGAAGATAGCAATATGTACCACTTGGGGTTATGAAGCTAGTTTTTGGCTCATCTTCCTTCTTCATCCAAATTTGATGATAGCCTGAGTAGCAGTCTAGGAGACTCATGAGCTCTGAAGAAGCTGCTGCATCGACCAAAGAGTCTATCCTTGGCAGCGGGAATTCATCCTTCGGACAAGCCTTGTTGAGATCTGTGAAATCAATACACATTCTCCATTTACCATTGGCCTTCTTCACCATAACAGTGTTAGCTAGCCACTCTGGGTACTTCACTTCTCTGATAACTCCTGCACTGAGGAGTCTTTTTACTTCATTGCGAGCCCCTTCGGCCTTGTCATCAGACATTTTCCGAAGCCTCTGCTTTCGGGGTCTGAAGGATGGGTCAACATTGAGCGAATGTTCAATAACGTTCCGATTTACTCCACAGAGATCATTAGCTGACCATGCAAAGACATCTTTGTTGTTGAATAAAAACCTTATCAAGGTTGTGGTCGTGGGTTCGAGCCCCACGGTGGGCGCCAATGTTGGGGGCTTGTTCTCAAAATGCTTCGAATTAAGAACAAGGCAACATAGAAAATGTTAGGTGTTAAGGTCATTCGTCCTCCAAAACATTATATCCCCTCAGGATATAAAGAATTTCGGACGAAGGTTACGAAGGACGTACCTTCGGTCCTGAGGAAAGCAAAGGAACAAGTGTGATGCGAAAGCAAATGGCAGGTTCGCGTGAACAGTACAGAGGTACTGTTCATCTATTTATAGGCACAGGTCGCAGCCTGTGACAAATTACAATTATGCCCCTTACAAAAGTTTACAACAATGACTCAGACCTCTATGGATAAAAAAGGTCATTCTATCTCTATGTCGGTTTGTAACGCCGAAGCTTCATGAAAAGGAACCTTCGGCCATCTTCTGGGGACGACTTCAGCCGAAGCTGCTTCTTCGTGTGAGACCTTCGGCGCACCGAAGCATGGCCCCAACAAGTACATTGCATCTTCTGAATCTGCGAAGGAAGGTGTTTCGATAAGGAAGTTCCTCATCGAGCTTGGTGTGTTTCCTAATGCATCTAGTCCATTGAACCTCTACTGTGACAACAATGGGGCTATTGCGCAAGCTAAGGAGCCAAGGAACCACCAGAAAAACAAACACGTACTGCGGAAGTTTCACCTCATACGGGAATTCGTTAGGCAGGGTGAGATAAAGATATGCAAAATACATACGGACTTGAATGTTGCTGATCCTTTGACAAAACCTCTTCCACAACATAAGCATGAGGCACACATGAGATCTATGGGTATTAGATATCTTCTAGATTAACTCTAGTGCAAGTGGGAGACTGTTAGAAATATGCCCTAGAGATAATCATAGAGATGAGCATATTTCTTTGTATCCATGATATATATATTGCTTAATTGAATATCCATGGAAGGCACCTTGTATTGATTAGCAATTATGTGAATTGTTTGTGAGATTCTTTACTTATATGGTTAGTCTAAATGATGTCCCTAGTCAGAGTCGATGACTAGCACATGTATTAGTTGATGACTACATTTCACAAGTCATGAACATGGAGATGTTAAACTAATAATGTGGGCGCATGTATGACACGAGGCTGGACCGACCCAACGTGAGATATTGTAATATAGTTCTCTTTTTGCAACATGAATACTGTATCCTTAGACCTGAGATTGTCGCATGTTCTCAAGATGTGAATTGACTTACTTAGGGACTATCAAACGCTATTCCGTAACTGGGTAGTTATAAAGGTAGTTTTGGGTTTGTCAGGAAGCATGCTGTGAGGCATGGTCCAGTCAAGATGGAATTTGTCCCTCTCTTTGTGAGAGAGATATCTCTGGGACCCTCGAGTGATTGGATCAAGAAATGCATGGCCGTGCTAGGGTTAAGAGTTAACCATTGAAAGGATTCCAATTCACAGTATCGAGAAAGAGAGGTCAGCTTAGAGCCAGACCAAATATCGTGAGACAAAGGGAACACCATGTAACATAATGTTGCAATGGTTCGTCTGATATGATCTTTACATGCGCATAGGAGTTGACATGTCTTGTTAGAGGGCCGCTGCCAATTATTGGGCCAAGTAAGAGTACTCGGGCTATGTCTATTTGTACGTGAACCTATAGGGTCACACACTTAAGGGGAAGGAAGCCTAACTCGGATTAGATCCGAAATTAGACTGGGCTTTAGGGTTACTGATGGGCCTCGGTGTCAGAAGCCCACCATAACGCCTATATAATGAGGGGCGGGGGCGTGGTTAGGCTAACCCTAATT
The DNA here is from genome assembly GCA_029449295.1 of Zea luxurians. NCBI lineage: Eukaryota > Viridiplantae > Streptophyta > Magnoliopsida > Poales > Poaceae > Zea > Zea luxurians. The sequence continues at coordinate 10,578,724 of JAOPSE010000027.1, read as the reverse complement.
CGCCACCCAGCAAACGAGTAGCCGCTTGCCTCTCGCCCTCGCCAAGCCACCGTCACGAACCTAGCAGTTTGGTACGCGGCGCTTCCTCCCTGTACGTGTGGATACCTCGGAGGTGCTGCATCTGGAGCACTAGGACGAACCGTGCGAGGACGTGAAGGACGCCGACGACTACACGGCACTGCTCGACGCTTTTGTCTACATCGAGACGTCTTCTGCTGCTCTGCGCGTCCTAGTGGTAATTCCATGACCTATAACCGCAGTAGTTCTTGGTTTTATGGGGTTGAAAATTTTGTTTTGCGCTAGCGTTGCCTCCCCGTAATCCTTCAGCCTTATGGTCCTCGCGGCCTTGGCCACCCAACCCTTGAGTTGTTGGGGGTCTTCGTCTTGGCTTGTCGGAGTGAAGAGGGGCACTTGGGCCTTCACCTGGATGACGTCCACGACCTGACTGGCGGGGCCTGTGTGCGTGGCCTTCGTTCTGCAGAATGTTGAGGTAGATGTCGTCGAGCGAAGGGTGGATTGACTGGCGGGGCCTATGCAGCTGCTAAGCTATTTTTGTAACGGTGTCGGGCGGGCCCTAGGTGCGGAAGAGGTCCTCAAGCCGGAGGGTGAATCGATAGTTTTGAGGCCTTTTTCGCTGCTGGTCTTCGCCTCTCGACGCATTGGTTCATAGTGGGAGGTGTTGCAGAAGTTCAAGGTGCAAGTCCACCAGCTGACGCCGAATGTGGTGGTGGCACTTGCGAAGTATGTCTGGGTAGTCACCTCCTACGGTGGGTAGCCGTCTGTGAAGTCTTTGCCAAAAAATTATTGTCTGCATTGGGAGAAGAGAAAAATAAGTGATAAGATAGCCCAATTTAGATCATGCACCTTAATGCCAAGGACTGGGAAGACCTCGGTTAAAGTTGTCGAGATAGTCCCCAATTCTAGGAATAAGTGGGGCAACTAGTGGGACCTTTTGATTTTATGTAGCTCCCAGGGATGTCGAAGGTTTGCCGAGTTTGCCCCTGCCATCCTGTGCTCACATTGTTATATGGCATTTCCAAAATTCGAGGTGGCAGAAGAAGACGAAGACGAAGGGGCCCTCTGATATTGAAAGTCACCTAGAGGGGGGTGAATAGGTGTGGCAGAACCGCCTGAATTATTCCAGCTTAAGTGCCTAAGTCATGCCTCGGGGGCCGTAACACAGTTAAATCGGAATAACCCTTCAGTCCCTCAGATCTAGTCTGATAAAGCCACTTAACCAGGATCAAATACCACAATCTCACTCGAAGGTGAGTCACAGAAGAAATACAATAAAGCAGGAAGAACCTCAAATTAAAAGTACTGATTATTACATAGATCAGAGTTTGTCAAGTAGCGGATAAAAGTTCATAAAATAAGATGCAGCGGATAATCGATATCGTCGATTGCGAGGAATGAGGCAAGGCCTGGCCCACTACTCCTCCTGCCTCCTCTCCTACCGGAGCAGCATCCCACTCGACTGTCCAACTCGGTGGCAGGGTGGTAGGCCAAGTCACACCATCAACCATATCCTGAAGCATACCTGCAAAAAATTATGCCACAAGCAAGGCTGAGTTTACTAATACTCAGCTAGACTTACCCGGTCTGAGGAGTCTACTCCTCTACCTCTAGACCATGCAGCTGTTTGGCTGAGGGGTTTAGTTTGCCAAAAGCACTAGCTTAGGTCTAAAAATCAATATTTAGTTTTTTAGTTTCTAGTATCATTATCTTAGCTAAGTTTTGCTCCTTCTAAGCATACATGGTAGCAAGCATTTAGTGCAATCAACAAGTTGTCTCATGTAAACCTCATTTCACTTCTTACTCAATGTAGTACAAGGGGTCAAGCAGTCTCATTAGCTGCGAGAAGCAGACGATTCGAATCAAGTTTAAACCTTGCAAGGTAAACCTAAACACACGACATGTTAGGGCACTCCGTCCCCATACACGTCAACCGTCCCCATCGATTCCCTATTCGCGGCCAGGGCTCATCGCCTTGGCATACAATGCTCCACTGACCCCGGCTACCCGCCGTGTAGTGAACCGCACTTGTACCCACCATAGCTAGCATGGGAGACCCAGTCTCAGGACAAGTGAGGGGAAAAGTCCGCGCCCAGCTTCACTCAGGTACTAGGTTTACCGGTTACCATATTTCCCGACATGTGTTTAGTACGTTCAAACGCTTGACTCAGGTATCCACACATTAATCCTTAATTCCTTTTTCCCGTCTCATGGACAAGGCATCCTCCCTGGATCCAAGTCCATAGACCATCATAGATCCCGTTATCAAGATGAATACAATCAATTCCTGACCTCGCGCGAGTGCTAGAAAAATCACTCGACTTCTACCGAGATCCTGATTAGTATAGCAGCTACTCGACCTAGCATACTAGTATTCATCTTAAAAAGGAATCCTAGTTCATGCAACTAAAAGTTTTCAAGCACTCCTACACTTAAGTGCACATTACAAGCCTACAAACATTAAGTGTAGTAAAGTAGTATATATAAACGGTTATACATAAAACTGGGGCTTGCCTTCAAATGCTAGGGCTGCGGGGAGATCCTCGATGGCAATCTCGGGAGCTTGCTCCTAACCTTCCTCTTGGACAGCTCCTTGCTCGGGGATGAGCACGTACTCTCCATCAGCTAGATTGTAGTCTAATTAATGCAATGAGTAAGATATATGCATGATATGATATGAAAAGCTAGCACTTAAACTTTAAGCGTGAATGATTAAATTAACGAGGTAGAGCTTAATCTTGCTACTTGAAGATTCTTAGAGTATACTTAAAAAATTCAAGGTTAAGCTTAGTTAACTAGTGGTAAGTCCATTTTGGTGTTCCACTAAATTCTTTTTAATGTCTTAGTGAGAATTTATCCAGATTTCTAGTTGAATTTATTATTTTCCTTTCTTCTTCTTATTCCTTTATGCTTTTAAGGTGGGTTTGAATTACAAGTTATATAAATAAGTTTCCAAAAATTCTGTAAAAATTACAGTGGCTTCTTACTGGTGTATAATTTTCTGTCTCAAAATTTGGGGCTTAAACAATGAGGGGTTCTCTTTGTATAAAATTATCAAATATTAGGGTAGAAGGGGTGTTTTGAACTACCTCTCCTTTTAACAGTGAGTTTTTCTCTAAGACATATTTTTGCTGGCATCTAGATGTTATAACATGACTTTGTACAACTTTTTAGCCACTAATACTTATTGGTTATTTTCTTGTGATTTTACAAATGTTTCTAGACAAAGGGGTGCCTTCTACTATCACTATATTTGAAAAATATCAAACAACAGATTTCTGATTTTTCCTAGCTTCTTCTTTGTGCAAGAGCAATCATTCTGAAGTTTGGCATCTTTTTGCTTAAGGGAAGGGTGGTAGGAATTAATTGGATTAAATGGCCTTTTTCATGAAGTATTAGCAATAGGTATTATTGGTAGCTTTCAAATTGGGGTTGCATTTTTTCTTTGGTGGCCTACTTCCATTATCAATCTAGTAAAAATTATTTGCCCAATTGTTGGGGACTTGCTCTCAAAATGCTATGAATTAAGAACAAGACAACACAGAGAAACGTTAAACGTTAAAATCCTTCGTCCTTCGGAACATTATTTCCCTTGGGATATAATGATTCTCGGACGAAGGTTATGAATGACATACCTTCGTAAGTCATAACATATAGTACCGAAGAAAGAATCATGTAACAGAAGATAATATGAACAGCCATATCTTTTTATTAACTCATTTCTATTTTATTATTATGGAAAAACAGAAATGATATTAAGTTACAAGTGTACCTTCGGCTTGAATAAAGGTAAATACAAGCGTGACCCAAAAGTAAATGCCAAGTCAGCCTGAACAGTACAGGGGTACTGTTCATCTATTTATAGGCACGAGACGCAGCCCATGTAAAATTACACCCATGCCCTTTACATTTGCTAACAACTCTATAATAACCTGTCGAGGTCTAAATAGCCTTTTCATTTTTAAGTTGGTTTCCTTTCCTGCTATCATGCCGAAGCTCTTCTGCGCGCAGCTTCGGCTCCGCGCCATCCTTCGTACTCCTTTTGTGCTTCTTCACACTGTGGTTTTAACTCAAGTCCGAAGATACCTGTCCATGCATCATACTCCAGAAACTTTGTTAAATTATGTTTTTGAGGACCTTTGGAAGCCGAAGGCCCCCAACAGTAGCCCCTCGCAATATTAATTTGTTAGAATGATAAATTCAGATTGCGATATGGATGAAGGCCCCAAGCCGAAGGTCCGAAAAAACACCTTCTCTTTGCTAGAATAGCAACAGTCACTGATAAGCGGGTCCTTCCAGTTTTCAACGCACTAGGCGTATAAATAAGAGCTCACCACGAGCTCATTTGGCACGCTTTCTTGCCATCTGCTCTTGCTTACTCAATTTTTAGCTCTTGCGCACCAACATTTGTTTGACTTTTTTTAAAATTTTTTAAGCGACTTTGAGAGCACTTTTTCAGCATTTCCAAAGATGTCTCAAGATAAAAAAGCTGTTGCTGAAACAAAGCTGAGCCTTTCTGAGGAGAAGAATCTTGGCTTTCTTGAATCAATAGCGAAGACAAATACGAAGAAGATTACAAGGGAGATTTTGGAAGGTTTATCTGAAGACACTAGTGATAGTGACAATTATGATGTGGAAAGTGGGGGAGAAGACTCCAAGATCGACCCTAGCGGCCAAGCCATACAGTTTTCGGAAAATCAACTATTAAACAGAGTCATCTCGACAATATGAGGGGAAAATACTTTCGAGATGTGTCTATCGTGAGGGCTGACAACGGAGATAAGACTTCTCCTACTTCCGAAGAGAACGAAGTCGTGATCTTCCGAAGCTTCTTCAAGGCTGGACTTCGGTTCCCCGTAAGCAGTTTTGTGGTGGAAGTTCTGAAGACCTTCCAGGTTTACCTTCATCAAATTACGCCCGAGGCACTCATAAGAATGGGGATCTTCGTATGGGCTGTAAGGAGTCAAGGCTTGGAGCCAAATGCAAAAAGTTTCTGTAGTGCACGAACTATTATATGAGACAAAACCTTGGGGAAGGAGCAATATCATAACAATTTTGGCTGCTATAGCTTCGTTGCTCGCTCTGGGTCAAGCTGCCCCGTGCCGACCTTTCGGAAAAGATGGCCTAGAGATTGGATGAAAGAATGGTTCTACGTGAAAAAAAATGATTTAAAGGCATGAGAGGATATTAAAAGGATCATTATGCGCCCTATCTGGCAACGCTTCGGCCTTCGGAAACCGAAGGTAGAAATTGACGGAGCGGCCGAAGAATGTCGCAAGGCCTTCGACTTAGTCTGCTCTTTCATCGGGACAAGAGACTTAGTTCAAGAGCATGTGGCCTACAGGATATGGCCATTGGTAGCCAACTGGGAGATGCCAAAAGAAACCATCAGTAATCCCACGAAGGTGGTTTGGTTCGACTAAAATATACCTTCAGGTTTAGAGACCAGTTTATCGAGCCAGACGACGACTGGCTGAAAAGCGTCGAAGCTACAAGTGATGATCTGCTTGGGCCGTACTCCAAGGCAGAGGACAATGCGTTATCTACGGCCTTCGGAAGCCGGAAAAAGAAAGATTAAATAGAGTTTTTGATGCCATCGGATTCATGTATCCTGACTACCGCTACCCGACGCGGGGGCAAAAAAAGAAAGAGTGCAACTTCCGGAAAAGATGATGCTTCAGCTGCTCTAAGCGAGCCTGCGCCGAAGGGAAAAGGTGAAGGTCCTTACTCACCGACCGCACTTCATAGAACCCATAGTGCCCAAATTTGGCGCTGAAACCTCTTCGGCTACTGAAGCCGAAGAACCTACGATTGCAAAGAAAATTGAAGAGTCGACTATAATGCCGAAGTCGTCATCAGCCAAATCAGATGAATCAAAGGCCACTAATATTGAAGAGATAACAGTCGAGAAAATAAAGATTAGAAGTTATAAGCCCTTTGGCAGAGACGACAATGCCGAAGGCACAAAAGGATCTTACAACGACTCCCAAAAGGAGGATGGTGAACGTACTAGATGTGTTGGAAACAATAAAAACTTCAAGCTATACTCCAAAGAAGACTGTCGAAGCTTTGAAACCACAAATTGAGGCAAAACTATACGAAGCTGATGCTACTAAGAGCCAAGCCAAGGCCGAAGCTGGGCCCTCAGAGCCTGCCAAAGAGAAATCTTTGGAAGTAGAAAGAAATGGAAAAGAGGCTGCAGAAGAAGTTTGTGTCTGAAAAAACTGCCATTCCTATTCCCGAAGCATCTTCCGAAGCTCTCGATTATATTATACGACATGCTTCGGGAAAGAAGTTATCTGCAGAAGAGAAGCGAGAAGCCCAATGTTATGCCCAGAGACTAAAATATCCGAAAGGGGCATTGATATTCAATGGCAGCGGAGAAGAACTTCTTGTATTGTCTCCCGGACAACAAAGAGATTTCTGTCTGCCGGAGATAAGCAGGAGCTTCAGATTCCCGACACTAGAAGAGGGGCTCTCGGTGCTATCAAAAGATGAACTGGCCGACATCTTAGCATACAATAGCTTAAAGGTGAGAGAATTAGCTTTTTGTACTTAAAAACAAAATTTTCTATTTGCTTATACTTAATACTGCACTCCTTTTGTAGGGCCTTATTCTTAGCAACACCTCAAGGCGCAAAAAAGTGCCGAAGACAAAGGATGCGCCATAGCTTTGAGCAACCTTCGTTCCGAAGTAATTGAACTAAGGAACGAAGGTCTTGAAAAAGATAAAATATTGAACTCATTAGTGAATAAGATGAAGAAGACGAAGCTACTTCCAAAGCCCAATCTGAAGCTCAGAAACGCGAAATTGAAGATCTTCGAAAACAGCTGGCCGAGGCAAATTTGAAATGCGCTATTGCCGAAGCTGACCGAGATGCCAGTAACTATTGGAAAAATTATTGGGAGAAGACTGTTGTAGAACTTCGCTCTTCGAAAGAGAAATGTTTATGAAAAATCTATAGAATGTGTAGACAAAATAAAAACTAGCTTCGCCAAAGTTGGCGCATACTCTAGCAAAGATAACTTCGTAAGGCGATCCTGAGGGCCCGATTGACTGGATCAGCAACGAGGCCGAAGCTTTTGAGGAAATTTTGAGCGGTCGTGGGGATGTCTGCGCCTTCTCAGGTGCTAGAGGGATTGCGGCTGTTTTGGAGAAGTCCGGTTGCGAGCATGTGAAAGCTTTAGCCCAAGCCGAAGCTAGTTTGTCCATTGAAGATACAAAAGACCCCTCGGCCGAAGCAAGCTTAGTTGGCGGAAAATTCTTCACTGACATCTGGAGAATGGTGGCCGAGGGATGGCCCACGAGATAATAAAAAAGAGCGAGAAAGATTCTCACGATGCAAAAGAAGCGACAAAGGCAGCTAAGAAAGCTGCGGAACTCGAGAGGCGAATAGGTATTATTTAATAACTTTTAACTTTGTTTTCTAATTTTGTGACTTCGAACTTATTTACGTTT